>CAXITT010001059.1:59241-129678 GCA_964033795.1 Lymnaea stagnalis | reverse complement strand
GGTCGTCAAGTTTGCTAGACCACGTAGGTCGTCAAGTTTGCTAGACCAAGTAGGTCGTCAAGTTTGCTAGACCACGTAGGTCGTCAAGTTTGCTAGACCACGTAGGTCGTCAAGATTGCTAGAACACTTAAGTCGTCAAGTTTGCTATACCACGTAGGTCATCAAGTTTGCTAGACCACGTAGGTCGTCAAGTTTGCTAGACAACGTAGGTCGTCAAGTTTGCTAGACCACGTAGGTCGTCAAGTTTGCTAGACCACGTAGGTCGTCAAGTTTGCTAGCCCACGTAGGTCGTCAAGTTTGCTAGACAATGTAGGTCGTCAAGTTTGCTAGACCACGTAGGTCGTCAAGTTTGCTAGACCACGTAGGTCGTCACGTTTGCTAGACCACGAAGGTCGTCAAGTTTGCTAGACCACGTAGGTAGTCACGTTTGCTAGACCACGTAGGTCGTCAAGTTTGCTAGACCACGTAGGTCGTCAGGTTTGCTAGACCACGTAGGTCGTCAAGTTTGCTAGACCACGTAGGTCGTCAAGTTTGCTAGACCACGTAGGTCGTCAAGTTTGCTAGACCACGTAGGTCGTCAAGTTTGCTAGACCACGTAGGTCGTCAAGTTTGCTAGACCACGTAGGTCGTCAAGTTTGCATGCAAGCTAGCTTTTATTGCCAAATAAGTCACCAAAAGCCCTGACATATAAACCATGATGAAGACTCTGACGTATTTCACAATTGAAAAGTAATTTGACCTTTGAAACCCTAAAAAAGTATATAATTAGAATTAATTGATTGATATGAATGAGACCGATCGATCTTAATGATACATAGAGGTAGGGTAAGGTTTAGCCGGGGGAGATGGGATCAGGAAAAGAGAGGGAGGGTGGGAGGTAAGAGAGAGGGAGTCAAGGAGAGATTGCATCATGACATATGTGGGATTGCTGGTGGTGGGAGGGTCGTGTAGGGAAGTTAGATTTGAAGACTTGAATGATTTGGACTTGCATCCCTACACGTAAGGATCGATTTCGAGAGTTGTCCTTTTATCATGGAACAATTTGAACATTTTAGAAATGATTATATTAACTTTAAGATATTAGATTTCAAGTTTCCAGAAAGCTGACTAGAAATGGCTTTGAGACCGCCCCATTGAAGGTTACTTTGCTATACATGTTTTTTTTTTGTTGTTGTTTTGAATTGACTGTTTGATTATGAGCCCTCATTGGCACAATTGATACAATGAAACATACAGAAAAAGCCACTCTGTCTTATCAAGGGATACATGTATTATTTTTTTCACCTTGAATATTTATTGTATGTATAACACATATATTATTACATTAGTTTTAAATTTATTATATAATGCATCTAAAATGTTTTATTTCATACAAGTTAAATGTAATTATTCATATACAGTAAATGTTTTATGCAACGTATGCTTAATAATTTAAGAACCATGAAGAGGTCGTTTATTAAATGTTTAATTTTCTCTTAATTACTAAAGTGAAATGAAAGAAGTTTTTAAATGTTTCGATTAAATGAAAAGAAAAGACTTGTTCTTGAAACTTGTTCCATAAAGTACATACATGCATTGTATCAAACATGTAAATTGAGTTTTGCAGAATTCTACACTTAATATCAAAGCAACGGAATACATCATAGTTTATACAATGTAGGTGTCACTTAACACTAGAACCATCACATGAGCCGTGCAACCTCTACGACTGCTCGGTGTCTTGGATATGTTAGTAGTTTTAAGATTTGATGAGGACATCTTTCTATGCAGGGTGCGATAAAATATTTTTTTTCGGTATGGGGGGGGGGGCGGGGGAGTAATAAATGAAAAGTAGCTTCGTGCACAAACAAATATACTTAATGCCAAACCATAATAAACACACTAATAAATAGCTAAAAGGCACGATCGACATGATTAAAATAATATCATTTAAAGTTTAATTATAACAATAATTTTGAGTAGTGAAATGTATGAAAGTAAAACAATCGAATTCCACGTCCAACAACTCACTAGGTAAATATGCAGCACTATGGGAGCAAACTAAAGATGTGTGTCAACTATGTCTTTTTAAAGGTAAAGAATGGGACAGTCGAGGCTTTCTGATCTGGCTCTACTATCAAATGAGAAGTGATGTGGTCAAATCTTTCTGATCTGGCTCTACTATCAACTGAGAAGTGATGCGGTCAAGTCTTTCTGATCTGGCTCTACTATCAAATGAGAAGTGATGCGGTCAAGTCTTTCTGATCTGGCTCTACTATCAACTGAGAAGTGATGCGGTCAAGTCTTTCTGATCTGGCTCTACTATCAAATGAGAAGTGATGCGGTCAAGTCTTTCTGATCTGGCTCTACTATCAACTGAGAAGTGATGCGGTCAAGGAAATTAATTTCGATAATGTCATTGACAGGTTTGCAGTTTTGAAGAACGGGAAATATAAAATTTTAAGTAAAGTAAATGCAATTTAATCTAACAATAACTTAAATTTGTTACAGTTCTTAATACATTTACCTCGTGGCATTTAATTACTTTGTTGGTTTTTTTGGTCATTGTTAAACTTTTACTTATTTTAACAAACAAAATCGATCATATAAGTTGGTGGGGCAAGGGGGAGACCATGCGTTTAACGCATCCTGTGACACCAACCCTAGCTACGCCACTGCACTTCAGCAATCACGAAAAGGGAGTCGGGAGGATGACCTAGTGTAATTTTTGGTGAAGGACTGAAGAGATGAGACCTGAACTGAATGGAGAATAGAAATGAGAGGGGTAAGGGTTATTATTTAAGCACTTCCTCGGTACAGGTAAGGATCGAATTCGAGAAATATATATCGTTAATATTTATTTAATTATCTTTTCGTTCACAATTTGCAAATATATCAAATGCAACATGTTGACTATTCATTTATATTAAATCCCAAGATGAAGGGATCGAAGACAAGTGGACTATATCTTTATATGATTTATAATAGTCAACTTGCAAATACCATTCATAATCATCAGCAGCCTGGTTAATGATATTTAACATTATATATACTTCTCATGAAGTTTAAAATTTAATGTTTGTATTTAAATAAAAAAAGAGTAAAAGAATAAATGTTATTAACAAGTTTAACAATATATTGCACAAACATAGTTAAAAAAAAACAACAAAACAATTGCGTAGCACAAAATGTAAAATAAAATCTCTTACAAAAAGCTAAATGACTTCCACTAAAACATGTAGTATAAGAGTGCGATTTTTTTCCCTTGAAACATTTTTTTTTTTTTAAACTTCCTTTAGAAAAAAAGAAGATACCTTTTTTTTAAAAAAAAATTATGTGAATGGTTAAAATTAGATAACAGGACAATAGGATAATTTTACTTTGGCTAATATCCTTGTCTTTCTCAGCAGAGATGACAGTTTAAAAAAGGACACATTAAAAAGACGAAAAAAACACTTAAGTAATCTCCATTGAAAATTCCTGATGTTTGATTTTCCAAGATAACAGAAGTGAAAAAAAAAAGGAAATATAACTCTTTAAAATAAAATTGTTTATAATGCAATGTTATGTTATGAACCCTCTACTTCTATAACAATAAACTCGTGTCTTTTTAACTTGTAGACATAGTGCAAGACTAGGGGCGTCCTTTATATATTAATTGACAATGTAAGCTCAATGACTCAAATGTTTAGGAAGCCTATGGTTCAGTGACACTTTCTTAAATTTCTACAATACTTCTGACACCACATTTTTAATGTGCAAAATGAAGCACAACAACAATACAATACACACAATGGATCCTCAATTGAACTTAAAGTAAAGACAACTAATTTATCTTTTTTTTTTAAATTTTAAATGTATTTACAAAATTAATGTATGAATTTCATATGAAACATGAAATAAAACACCCAAAAAGATATGCTATAAAATATAAATGGCTGTCCCAAAAATATGACAATTCAATGAACAAATTCTTACTACAAGTGTGACACAATACAGTCATTCCAACGTATACTTCAAGCAAGACGCTAAACGTCTCTATAGCGGAGTCTTGAACAAGTCGCTTCTTTTTACTTCAGTTCTTGTTTATTAACAATGATTTTATATGTATCTTCTTTACATCTCACCGTCCCTCTGTGTTTGTATCTGTTCACTGTCAACACGGCCAACCCTTTGATATGATTTATCTCAACTAGCCTTAAATAAATGCTAAATATTGCTTAACTATATAAAGTAATCATCTTCACAATGTGATGTATGCAGAGCTCAACTTAACCACTTAACGTACTCTTCCAAATTTAACTTAGTATAGCACCGTGGATTGCTGTTGGAAAAACAACTGGAACAAGCTGTGACTGAGTCCAAGACTTAACATACATAGAAGAATAAACATTTGGTGACACTCGATCCTCCTCTAACTTCTATCAATGACGTCTCCCATTTGTAACGGTTCCCATAGAATGTAATTAAACTCTTCGATCACGCTATGATAAACTCACTCCTTAAGGCGTTCTAACGTGTGTCAAAGACAATGCATGCATTCTTACATTCATATACTTCCGTCCAGGAGATAGAAAATAGCCACAGAGAATCAACATTCATGGCCTTCCATCCATATGATAGATAATAGCCACAGAGAATCAACATTCATGGCCTTCCATCCATATGATAGATAATAGCCACAGAGAATCAACATTCATGGCCTTCCTACTTCCCCTCACTAAATTCTATTGTTATAAAGAACGTTACCTGAATGCAAGGTCGAATTTGAAGGCTTGTTTATTATCTTCTATTTTAAAATTATATTTCTCTGTTTAAATTGTCCTTGATGCAAATCTTTTACAAGCTCATTTAGCTGGAATTTCATAACAACGCATTATGTCTTTATAGTTAAATGACATTTATTAGTGGATAATTTTGTAGTTAAATGACATATATTGGTGGATGACACTATATTTAAATGCATATATTTGTGGATGACTCTGTAGTTAAATGACATATATTGGTGGATAACTATGTAGTTAAATAACATATATTGGTGGATTATATAGTTAATTGACGTATATTTGTGGATGACTTTGCAGTTCAATGACTTATAATATTGGAAAGCTCTGTAGTCAAATTAAATATATTTGTGGATGAATGTGTAGTTAAATGACATATATTGTTGGATGGCTTTTTGGTTAAATGACATATATTGGTGGATGGCCCTGTAGTTAAATGACATATATTGTTGGATACTCTGTAGTCAAATGACATAAATTAATGGATTGCTCTGTAGTTAAATATATATTGTTGGATGGCTTTTTGGTTAAATGACATATATTGGTGGATGGCCCTGTAGTTAAATGACATATATTGTTGGATACTCTGTAGTCAAATGACATAAATTAATGGATTGCTCTGTAGTTAAATGACACATATGGGTGGTTGGCTCTGACATATAGAGGTGGATGACTCTAGTATGAGTCTCGTGTCAAAACAAATAAACTTAATGACAAAACACAATAAAAATGAACCTAATCAATAGATAAAATGACATGACTAAAATGATCACACAAATATACTTAATACCTAGACACAAATAACATTCTTATCAATATATACAATGCATGATCGATATGATTAATACGGTATAATGTTAAATTTGATTTCAAATAATATTTTACCTATTAAATGTATTAAAGTAAAATGATCGATATCCCTCAACTCAGTTGTAACTTTTCAGCATTACATCAGCTAAAGTAAACAACGCAAAGTATGTATGGCATCTTTCCGTCTTCGGGAGACGATAGATTATCTTTATATCTTGCAGCTCTTGGTGTCGCTGGTGAGACCAATCCTCGAATGGCAGTCTCTGTTACATTTCCCACACACGAATGCGGTGGAGCAGTATTTACCGGCCTTCCTCCTCGCTCTTTTTGCAGCTGTTTCCGCCCTGTTTTGAACCTCTGCATGTAGTGATCCTGCCTTCACGATGCCCCGCCATGAGGATCGATCGTCTGCCAACTCCTCCCAGTTTGAGATGTCGATGTTAGAGGACTTCATGTCTCTTTTGCATATGTCTAAGTATCTCAGACGAGGCCGTCCAACTGACCTTTTCCCTGTCGCCAGCTCGCTGTATAGCACGTCCTTTGGTATGCGACCAGATTGCATTCGCTTGACGTGTCCAAGCCAGTGGAGGCGTCTTTGGATTAACATGGCTGGGACGCTACACATGTTTGTTTTGGACAGGACATCCGTGTTGGGGACTTTGTCTTGCCATTTAATGTCAAGGATGTGGCGCAGGCATCTGAGGTGGAAGCCATTGAGCCTTCTTTCGTGTTTAGAGTATGTGGTCCACGACTCGCATCCATACAGAAGTGTGCTCAGTACGCAGGCCTGGTACACATGCAGCTAAAATCTTGTTGTTAGTTTGGCGTTTGACCAGACTTTTTTCTTCAGTATGGCCTTAACAGTTGCGGCCTTCCCTATCCTCCCACTTATCTCATCCTCCATTGAGAGAGTGCTTGAAATGTTGGATCCCAGATATGTGAATCTGTCAACAGTATCCAAGTCGTAGTCGTCGATGGCGATAGTGGGGAAGGAGTCAGCGCCCTGTCCCATAATATTAGTTTTCTTTAGGCTAATTATCAGGCCAAACTCTTTGCAGGCAGGGGATAGGCTGGATACGAGGCTCTGCAGGTCGTAAGCTGTGTGAGATACCAAAGCGGCATCGTCAGCAAACAAGAACTCTCGCAGCAAGACCTTTCTTGTTTTAGTCTTAGCTCTAAGGCGGGCAATGTTGAATAATTTGCCGTCATCTCTAGTGTCGATGTATATCCCCTCGCTGTTGTTCTGAAAGGCATACTGGAGTAGGATGGAGAAAAAGATTGCAAATAAAGTAGGAGCCAGCACGCAACCTTGCTTTACTCCACTACTCACTGGAAAAGCTTCTGAGGCGGCACCGTTATAGCACACTGTGCCCTTCATGTTTTCGTGGAACTACTTGATGATGTTAAGCAGTCGCGTAGGGCTGCCTATCTTTTTAAGGATCTGAAACAGGCCACTTCTGCTGACAAGATCAAAAGCCTTACTGAGGTCGACAAACGCAATGTATAAAGGCATATGTTGCTCCCTGCATTTCTCCTGCAGCTGGCGCAGAGAGAAGATCGTGTCTATGGTTGACCTACCGGCGCGAAAACCACATTGCGATTCTGGGAGTACACGCGATGCTAGGGTCTGTAGGCGTGTTAATGCAACTCGGGCGAAAGCCTTTCCAACTATGCTGAGGAGGGAGATTCCCGATAGTTGTTGCAGTCACTCTTGTCTCCTTTATTTTTGTACAATGTAACGATGTTTGCATCTTTCAACTCTTGTGGTAACTGTCCCTGTTCCCAGCACAGAGTAAGGAGATCGTGCACGGGCCGCAATAGTACTCCTTAACCACATTTGAGAGTTTCTGGTGGGATACCATCATTACCCGGGACTTTCCCACAGGCGAGACACTCGATTTCTCTACGTAGCTCTTCTATTGTGGGTAGGGTATCAAGCTCCTCCATGACCGGTAAGTCTGGGATATCGTCCAGGGCAGTGGCTGAGACTTGGTTTATCGTTGCGTATATTTCCAAGTAGTGCTCTATTCACCGCTCAAGTTGTTTATCACGATCAGTAATAATTTCCCCTGATTTGGACATTAAGGGCGCAGTCTTGGAGATCAGAGGGCCTGTTGCTTGCTTTATATTCTCGTACATTGACTTTGCATCACCTCTATCAGCAGCTGATTGTATGCTGGAGCTTAGATTGAGCCAGCATGTGTTTGCGTAGTGGCGAGCTGCCTGCTGGCCATTTATCTTGGCACTTTAAATCGATTGTAGAATTGCTGGGCAAGGTCTGTCTTTATAAGCTAAGAGGGCCTTTCTTTTTGCATGGATGAAATGTTTCATTTCCTGCCAATGGGCCTCGAACCAATCTACACTTTTGCGTTCTCTCTTTCCAAATGCCGTGATAGCCGAGTTTTAGATAGTGTCCCGCAAAAGTGACCATTTGGACTCAATAGTGTCCATTGGTGGCGTTTGTATAAGAGCTTCTTGTAGACAAGGAGTGTGTACTTCTGTTCTCTCTGGGTTTTTGGTGGAGCAGATGTTTATGCGTGGTTTACTCTTGTTTTTGGTGTGATACAGTTTCTTTGGCTGTAGCCTTATCTTATTAGCCACTAAGGAATGATCAGTGTCGCAATCTGCGCTGTGGTAGCTGCGTGTGAGGAGGACACTGGCCAGTTGTGTGCGTCTTTTGGTTATGAGATCTAACTGGTGCCAGTGTTTAGAGCGGGGATGCCTCCATGACACTTGGTGGATAGCCTTACAGTTGAATTAGGTGTTAGTTAAACAAAGTCCATATAGGCATCACAGTTCCAATAGCCTCTGCCCATTTTCATGTATTTTATTTTATTACAAAATACAATTGAATTAAGTGACAACAGCCGAAAATTGGAATATTTTAAAAGGGTTGTAATGACTGAGATAAATGCATAGGCTTCTGGGCAAAAACTCAACAAAGTTTTATTGCAATCACATGAATTTGCTAGATGAAAATTCGTGACATACATACACACATGCATGCTTACATACATTTTTTTATAAATATTTATATTTTCTGCACCATATACTTGTTTATTTTATGACAATCTACTTGTTTGTTTTTTTTTAATTAAAAAAAAATCGTTTTATTGCAATCACTCCATTAAGTAACTTGACTTGCCCGAGGGACAGTCACCTCCTTCTTGGAGAGATGCTTGAAAGAAACACTGGCAGAGAGTAGCAAAAATAATATGATATTTTAAATGATTGTTTGTAACAATAACATTTCATGAATTCGTTCACATCGTGTAATCTTTTTTTTTTTTTTTTAATCTATCCTCTGCAAATAACATGTAAGTTATTAACTTGTCTCTATTTCTTGTCCCTTTTTCATGTGTCCCATCTGTTAGGGAAGTCTCAAGGCTGAAAAGTTATTTTCTTACTGTACTTGTTCTTATTTCAATCTTCCACATATCTTGTTCAACTATTTTCCTTTTTCTTTAAAGTTTTATAAAAATGATATTCAAGGGAAACAATCGATTTCACTTTCAAAATAATTTTATTGATATCTTTGAGAAATTTTATAAGACTTGTGTATTTTATTTTTTTATGCAGTATTATTTTTAAAAAAAAATTTAAATCGCATTTTGCAAATACCTTCAAATATTATTAAAAGAAATATTTGTTTTAAATTGTTGATTTTTTTTTAAAAATAAAAACTTTAAAATTATATTTTTTACAGAAAATTATATACTGTTAAATGTGCTTAACCAACGTTTCTTCGTGCATTTCTATTGGTTAGACAAGTGGATAATATGTTCCAGTAGTCCACTTGAATTCGATCCATATATTTAATAAGATAAATGTTAATCAGTTGGTAATGGTATTACATACAAGTATTGTATTACAAATACCATTTTTACAATCTTGCAAAGCACTATATTACATAAGTACAACGTTTTTCGGGAATCACTTCCAGGGGCGAGGGGTCATTGCAGAGTTTTTGTGTGTAAGTGTGGCAGTAACAGTGGCCAGAAGACAGATGAGACATACTTCTGGGGCGCCCGAATAGTGTGCAGACAGACTTGATAATATTAAATGGTGGAAAAAAAATGTTTCATAGTAGAAATTGGAGTTGGGCGCAAACATTAATTTTGTTCCCTGACGTTAATCACACTGGAAAATCTTTGACCACCCATGTTGGCACTCATAGTAGTTAAGCCATTTGGTAGTGGATTTATCTATCTCAATTGAATTAAGTGCCAACGGCCGAAAATTTGAAAATTCTTAAAGGGTTGTAATGACTGAGACAAATGCACAGGCTTCTGGGCAACAACTCAACAACGCTTTCTGAAATCATGTGTATTTTCTAGATGAAAATTCGTGACATACATACACACATGCATGCTTACATAAAAAAAATTATAAATACATATGTATGTCTGTGTGTGTGTGTGTGTTTGTGTGAATTTATTCTTGTAGTATTTTATATTTATTTTGAGAACAACAAAGGAGAACATAGATTTCTTATGACCCATCTTGTGAACCGTACAACCTCTACGAATGTTGTGTCTCTCGTATATGTTAGAGATGAGGATAAGTTCTAATTATCATCTTTCTATGAAGGGTGCCAAAAAAGTGAAAGGTGGGTGAACGGAAAAATGTAATTGAATTATTTTTACTTGAACTATTTTACTAAAAATGGTAAAGTTAAGCTTACAATATTATATGGATGCCAAGTACAGGCACAAATGTTCACAGAAAGAGGGGCGGGGTGAAAGGGCGAAGCCAGAAGTATATTACAGTGTTATTTAGAATTATTATATGGCAGGGTTTAATGTCAGAACTATATGACAGTGTTATTTATAATGATTATATGGCCGGGTTATATGTCAGAACTATATGATAGTGTTATTTAAAATGATTATATGGCAGTGTTATATGTCAGAACTACATGACAGTGTTATTTATAATGATTATATGGCAGGGTTATATGTCGGAACTATATGACAGTGTTATTTATAATGATTATAACGCAGGGTTATATGTCAGAACTATATTACAGTGTTATTTATAATGATTATATGGCATGTTTATACGTTCAGTAGTAGGATGTGTCCGATTCTGAATGTTTGTGTGGTTTGACCATCTGTTTAACGACCACAGCGTTGCTCTGGTGAAAGAGAACAAGACTTCTAACATTAATTTCCCCGTCGCCTTGAATGACAAATGACCATTATTAACAGATGTCAGTTTTCACTTGTCAATTTCTCGTAGACTTGGTGTCCATTTCTTTAATCTTCACATCTATCTTTTTGGATCGTGATTCCACAGAGGTGCTATTTATAGAACTAATGGTTGGTTAGGCTTCCTACTACTTCAAAACCAGCACGTCACTGCAATAATTATTAGTAGCTGTGTTGGATGTAATGGACACTTAAGCATAAATTGTGTAAATAGCGGACTTTATTTTAAAGAATTTAGTATTTTAAACACTACAAAATACTTCAGCCACTGGTAGGATAACAAATGATGTATTTCGAAACAGTAATTTAGAATTATATTTTATACAGAGAGACATGTATTTTGGGAAGAGCTAGAGCAGTGGTTCTCAACCATTTTAGTGCCGCGACACTTTTATACAGTTTCTGGTGTCGTGGCGACCCCCAGCCACAAAATTATTTTCGTTGCTACTTCATAGCTGTAAGGATATGTGTTTTCAGATGACCTTAGGCGATCCCTGGGAAATTGTTGCGCGACCCCCAAAGGGGTCGCGACCCACAGGTTGAGAGCCGCTGGTCTAGATTGTTTCTTTTTTACCAGAACAGAAATGATCAGGACAGTCTTTGCAAGAGCACAACAAAGATAATCTTCCACAACAAGTCTATTTCTATCTTTAGACTTGATTACCAGCAAGCTGGAAAACCCTGTTTCACAAAGATTTTTTTTTTGGAAAGAAAGAGGAAAGCACAACACAGTCTCAGACAGAAAAGTGTATGACTGCAAACACTTGATCCAGAATTTTGTAACTGGCATTGAAGAGAAATCAGTTCCCGCTGTATCGATGTTGATAAGTTCAATGAACTCCTCTTGTGCTGACTCGGAAACGTCTTTAACTTTGACTGTGAATGGATTTCTGACAAGTGTAAATGGGTATTAGGTAGATTTGGAAAGTACGGTGAAATTTTGTCTGCAAGAATTTGCAAGTGTTCTTTCACAGAATTGATCAGCGTAAGTCTTTTTTATGGTTTGATGTCATGTTCCTCAAAGAAAGAAGATAAGATAGGCAACATGTAAATTTTATTTTCATCCAATTGTTTTTTTTCCAAAGATGAGGTTTCATTTGGAATGATCGAATCTTTTCGGACAAGTCGAGGCACGTTGCATTTGGTCCTTGCAGTGATAAATTTAAGATGGCCAAAATGTCAACCAAGTAAGATATTTCGTGCAGTTTCTTTTGATCACTAAAAAGTGCTTCGAACTGCGTCTTGCTTTCTGATTAAAAAACTATTTGAGTTCATCACGAAACTCAACAACATGTTTTAAAACGTTTCCTATCCACAACCATGAGACTTCAGTGGGAAATAGCAGAGCATTGTTCGGCGCATCAAACTCTTTGCACAGTTGCAAAAACAGTCGACTGTTTAAAGTGCTCGCCTTTACACACTTGACATAACTTATGACACTTTTCATTACTTCTTGTAAGTCTTGTGGCAGCGTCTTAGTAGCTAATATATTCCGATGAATCATACGATGCGTTCCGGTGACTTTTGGTGTCTCATTGTGTGCCAAACTTTCGAAATCCAGATTGGCATCCTAGCATAGCTGGACCACCATCTTTGACATCCTAGCATTGATGAAGCACCATATGTGCAAACACCACAAACCTTTTCCCAAGAGATCTTGTGATTTGTCAGAAATAAACCAACTGTGTCAAATACATCACGTGCAGTAGTTGTTGTACCCAGAGGTTTGCAAAAAATAAACTCATGTTTAAAGTCGACATCATTAATATACCTCACGTAAACTAGTAACTGTGAACAGTTTGCAACGTCTGTAGATTCATCAAGCTGGATACTAAATATTGGAAGTGGAGCAGATTTAATTTCCTAGATTACTTTATCACGAATATCAACAAGATATCATCTATTCTTCTGCGGACAGTGTCTTTAGATAAGGAAATTGCACTCAATTTCGTAACGAAATCGTCTCCGATCATAACGCGTACAATGTGTTTGGCCGCTGGCAACAGTAAATCTTCAGCAATGGCGTGAGGTTTCATAGCTCTGGCGATTCTGAGTGCCACCAAACATGAAGCTTCGACGGCTGATTAGTTTTGTTTGTGGTACTTCCCATCAGTGTCAAGTCCGGCTTTCTGGAGTCCATCAGCTTTACTTCTGAAATAGTTGGTATCCTTGCCGACAAAGCTCGGATGCTTGCTATCGAAATGGCGTTTTAGTTTGTTCGGCTTCATAGAATCGGCTAACAAAACTTCACAATAAATAACACATTGGGGTTGCTCAATCCCAGTTGTAATTATTGGGGTAAAACCATAGTGTAAATAATCCTCACTGTAGTTTCCTTTCTTAATGATCGTCTCTACACGATTCATTGTCATGTGATGGTTTGCTAATGAAAGTAATAAATAACAATAGCTATAAAAAGAGGATCTATTGAAGATCTCAGGGGAAAAGCCAGACCTGACACATTTTGAAAATTGCCAGAAAATGGAATTTTAAAGGTTGAAAGTATCCTAGTACAAATAAAATGCTATAATTTAACTGCATTAAGTGATAATATTTATCTTAAAAAAGATATCATTTGCTAGGTATTTTTTGACTAATTTTTACATTTTTCACCTTATTATCAGGCTGACGCAAAATTGTAACTGATCTGATTTTTCCACTGAAAATTTAATTTTTTTTAATTAAACTACATTTTATGGTTTTTAAACGCCCGTAACATCTCTTATTAATCACTTATTAAACTTAAGTGAAATCTCCGAATAATAAAACAAATTGTGGCCAAACTAAATAAAAAAAAAAATTTTTCAAAACATTGTGGACAAAAAATATAATTAAAGTAATGTACAAGCCTCTGAGATATTGTACTTGAAGTGTAATGACTAAACGATAATGTAATACATTTTATCAAGTTTACACTGTCACAAAGTCATTATTATTCAGCTTATTATAAATTATAAGTAGCATATGAGTAATATGACTTATTATGAGTATTATGACCCTAAAACGGTACTGAAATTTATGAAATAGGCTATTTTATTTTTATTCTATCAGTCATCAATCAGTTCACTGTAATGACTTTCTTTAATAATATAAAGATATAAAGGCCAGCATTCTCAATAAAAATGAAAACATTGAGATATTCATAGTTTTTTAACAGCTCTTAATCAGGTGGGACTATATGCAATTGCACAAAAAGAGGGACAATGATTATGTTGATATATTGTAATCATACTCTTATCACTGCAGTCAGTGGTCAGTGGTCATCACTGCAGTCAGTTGTCAGATTTTAAACAAATGAGATGAAGCAAGACAGGCGCATACTTTTGAGTATAATTGTTTTGTCTTTATCGGGAAATCAGCATTAATCAAAGGCTATTTGTAACAGAGACGTAACATCATTCATCAGAGGCTATTTGTAACAGAGACGTAACATCATTCATCAGAGGCTGTTTGTAACAGAGACGTAACATCATTCATCAGAGGCTATTTGTAACAGAGACGTAGCATCATTCATCAGAGGCTATTTGTAACAGAGACGTAACATCATTCATCAGAGGCTATTTGTAACAGAGACGTAACATATTCATCAGAGGCTATTTGTAACAGAGACGTAACATCATTCATCAGAGGCTATTTGTAACAGAGACGTAACATCATTCATCAGAGGCTATTTGTAACAGAGACGTAACATCATTCATCAGTGGCTATTTGTAACAGAGACGTAACATAATTTATCAGAGGCTATTTGTAACAGAGACGTAACATCATTTATCAGAGGCTATTTGTAACAGAGACGTAACATCATTCATCAGTGGCTATTTGTAACAGAGACGTAACATCATTCATCAGAGGCTATTTGTAACAGAGACGTAACATCATTCATCAGTGGCTATTTGTAACAGAGACGTAACATCATTCATCAGAGGCTATTTGTAACAGAGACATAACATCATTCATCAGAGGCTATTTGTAACAGAGACGTAACATCATTTATCAGAGGCTATTTGTAACAGAGACGTAACATCATTCATCAGTGGCTATTTGTAACAGAGACGTAACATCATTCATCAGAGGCTATTTGTAACAGAGACGTAACATCATTCATCAGAGGCTATTTGTAACAGAGACGTAACATCATTCATCAGTGGCTATTTGTAACAGAGACGTAACATCATTCATCAGTGGCTATTTGTAACAGAGACGTAACATCATTCATCAGTGGCTATTTGTAACAGAGACGTAACATCATTCATCAGAGGCTATTTGTAACAGAGACATAACATCATTCATCAGAGGCTATTTGTAACAGCGACGTAACATCATTCATCAGAGGCTATTTGTAACAGAGACATAACATCATAAACATAAGACAGCATGCTTAGCACACACTGATACAGCACCATAGTAACTGACTGCAGGACGTGAGGGCTACTGAAACTGATTAAACTTAGTCCTAAACTTTCCTCCCATTACACTGATTCTATTGAAATAAAACTTGAACAGTAGCTATCTTTACCCCACGTATTAATGATTTTTTTTTTACAAAACGATGAAAGACATTTTCTTTTGCAAGGGAAACAATTGTTATGAATTATTTTTTTACATTTAAAAAAAAAAAAAAAACTTTATTGTCATGTGAGAGTTGTTAATTTAATTTTTTTAAATAAATGAGTCTTTTGTAAAATCATGTAAAACATCAATAAATATCAGTCATTCGTTTTTTTTTAATTTAAATTTTAATTGAATAGCATAAGCATTTTTAACAAAAGTATGAATTTTTAAATTTAAGGCAAATTTTTATCATACAAAATATGCTTAACCTATGTTCGAGGATTGTATTTTTGTCTGCTACAAGTAGTAATGCACTTGTATTCGATAGCTACAATTTGGACTTGCAATGAACATCCAGGAAGCTCAAATTCTCAATTAAAACCACCCCTCCCCCTTACCCGTTCGTCGTTTGTGTTCGCCATCTTTAACTAGTGAGAACTCGACTTATGTTGCATTGCCACTAAAAGAAAGGATTTGTGTTGATGATTTAATTATGTACGATTTTGAAATTTTTATAAAAACAATATTATTTGTCTGGCGCGTACACACATAAATTAGAATGTTTTTTGATGCGTGAGCAGGCCACTAGCTGTTGTACATAATAGAGGCGTACATTTTTAAAATTTAGCCCACGCACTTCTTGTGATGGATTCACACATGCATTAGATCTGTTAGAAAGTATGTAACTCTTCTACAATAAACATATTTAGGACACCGGTCTCACAAGGAATATAGTAAAATGATTGTACCAAATGAGAATTGAAAGTTAAAGCTATATTATTAAAAAATTACAAATACATTTAAAGTATCAAATAAGGAACTATTTAAAGCACTTTGTATGAAAATAATTTTTTTTTTTAAAATCATGATCAAAGAATTACAACTTTACATTTATCGGGAAAACCCAAGCATTAGTCGTTTTTAGTGCGTCTTTTAGTGCGTTGTTAAATTTTGTGAAATGAAACTAATATTAATTTGTTTTAAATAATCACGATAATAACATCATAAAGCAAATAGCCTATTTCGCCATAATTCTTAGGTTTCTTTAAATGTAATAACCGCTCGTTACTAAACTGATAATGTAATTTTCCTTCTTAAAAGTAAAAATAATAAATAAAATTGATAGCTTTGTAAAATACATTTTTAATAAAGCACTAACACATTTTGGCTTTTTATATTTTTACATTTAAAAAATGTTACTTTTTTATGCCAAAAAAATACTTTAATTAAATTTAAAACATAATAAAAGCTAACCATTAAATGTAATTATAATAAGAAAATACGGTTTAAGTCAATCAGAGCAGCGCAACTCCATATCTAAAAAGCATTCACTCATCCATCTATACCTCACACAAATAAGAACGAACCATGTGAAATGCAAATATCTTAGTTTGGGTATGGACGGGACTACAAGATTTTATAAATTTATTTAAATCCGGTTGGAGGGTGTTGGTCACTTTGCCCTAGGCAAAACAAGACACGTCAAAAAATAAAGGAATGAATTTGATCAATAATTAACCTTCTTGGAAACATTCTTATCGGAGGTAGGAAGAATCATGTGTACATTTTTTATGTGGATGACAATATATTTCAATCTTACACCTTTAACCTTGAATTACACCTTAAACATATGAACCTGACATCGAACCGTGATCATATCACTTAAAATTAAGAGTGACATATAACCTTGACATATGACCATACCATGAAAACATATGTCATGTAACCTTACATTTCATTTAGGTAATTCATTTTTTGCAGGCACACACATTTATATACGACATAATGTATATAAAGTAGTTATTACCAGGCATAGATAAGTGATCAATTATAACTATGTTTTGTTACCATTAGCAAGCATTGATAAGTGATCAATGTTGACTTTGTACCGCGCTTCGAGCCTTTGGGGATGAAGCGTGTTTTTTTGAGATGAACTTTATTATTATTATTTATAATTACTTACTCGTAACATCCAACGAGTAAAGTTTCAATTTTTGAGTTCAATCGTTTCTATATATATATACTAGCTGGCCTGGCCGGGATTGCATTAGGACCCCAATCCTGGTTATGTCTGAGATAGGGCCCTACAAATGTCAGACCCATAAATAAGAGTTAAAATTTAAAATTGGTCCCATTAAAATCTACTTAAATATGCCATAGATATAGCTTTTTAAAATTATCGAGCTTTCTGGAAAATTATAGAATTGATATTATTAGTAGTTAAAGCCACCGATAATTCAATACGGACAAAGAAGTGTATTGCTACAACTCTTGGTCTATATCCATTAATTCCCATAGAAAATATAGTGTCTTCTAAGCCTATTGATATTTTTATGGCTAAATAAGAATTAATGAACTGGGGCCCAGGCCAGAGAAATAGATATTATCCGTTCACTACCCTTGGATACTTGAATATGGACATTAAAGTACATGTGTACTAAGTTTAATCAAGATCCATCAACTCGTGTAGGAGTATTTGTTGTTAATTTTTTATATATTTCGTAAAAGGAAAAAACAAACAAATTCGGGGCCTCCGACCCATACGGAATGTTATAAAAAGTTCATAGCCCATTAAGAGTTCCTTCTGGATAATGATGGATATATGTGTCATGTTTGGTCAAGATCAATAAAACCATGTAAAATCCTTTGTAGAACAAACAGACCCACAAACAAACAAGCAGACAAATCCCCAAACTTTCACATTTACATATATCTAGATATGATACAATTTTCGTACACAATTTGCAAGATTATCAATTGCTAACATGCTGACTATTCATTGATATTGAATCCCTAGTTGAAGGGATCGAAGTCAAGTGACCTACAATTGCATATAAATCATAATAGTCTACTTGCCACAAGATGTGTAATCTCCGCAACCCTGGTTAAGCATAATTAATATTATATATACTTCTTTTAAAGTTTGAAATTTTATGTTTGAATTTAAATTTAAAAAAATAGTTAAATAAAGAATGTTATTAACAATTTAAACAATAATTAGCAAAAGCAATGTTTTAAACAAAAAGTAATACATTTGCATGCCAAAAAAATAAAATGAAACCTCTTACAAATTTTTAAATCATTTCGACGAAAATATGTAGTATAAGAATGCGATTGTTTCCCTTGAAAATCATTTATTTTGTTTAAACATTGTTTAGAGGTTAAAAAGAGAAAAATTTTGAAAAAGATTTTGTGAATGGTTAAATTAGATACCATGACAATATGGTAATGTTATTTTGGCTAAAAGTCTTTCTCAGGTTACAGAAGTGAAAAACAAGAAATATAACTATTTTAAAATAATATTATTTATAATGCTATATTATAATAGTAATAATAATAAAGCTCATTTCAAAAACAAGCTTCATCCCCAAAGGCTCGAAGCGCGGTACAAAGTCAACAAAAAACAAATCTATAGTTTACCACATTTAAAACAAACGCAACACGACAAAAACTAAGTACACGCATACAATGGCAAAGTCTTTCTAGCCATTTCAACCATAAGCAACACAGCCATTATGCTTTAACTGGAAAATAATGTTTACAGTCATCCAAGAAGGTGTTTGCGAAATAGATGTGTCTTTAAATCGGTTTTAAAGGACTCCAGTGTCTGGTTGTTTCTGAGATCGACAGGAAGGGCATTCCAAATTAGTGGACCAGCAAATGCGAAAGTGCGCTTTCCGTAAGTCTCAAGGCAAACACGTGGTGTCGAGAGTTTGCCACTATTGGATGAGCGGAGCTCTCTAGTGGGTACATAAGGCGTCAGCAGCTCTTTCAGATAGGACGGCGCCAGGTCATGTAAGCAGCGGTAGCACAAAGTTGCGATTTTGTACTCCATGCGAGCACGCACCGGCAGCCAGTGCAGCTCTCTCAGAAGTGTTTTTGCATGGTCAAACTTGCGTTTGCGGAGAACAATGCGAGCCGCATTATTCTGTGCTATTTGAATTTTATCCAGGAGCGTAGCTGGAAGACCCACCATAAGAGCATTGCAATAGTCCATGCGTGATAGCACAAATGCAGACATCAGCCTCTTTGTTGCATCAATTGTTAGGAAGGGCCTGATGTGACTAATCCTGCGCAGCTCCAGAAAAATCGCCTTGGCTAGCATGTTAATATGACTTTCAAAAGTTAGTCTTCCATCTAGGTAGACACCCAGGTACCGCACTGTTTGAGCTAACTCAATACGCACACCTGAGAGAGTAATGGATGTAGTGTTATTTGCAGATTTTTGCTTCTGAGCGTTTTGAGCTAACTCAATACGCACACCTGAGAGAGTAATGGATGTAGTGTTATTTGCAGATTTTTGCTTCTGAGCGGTCGCGATGGGGAGCAGCTCAGTCTTATCATCATTTAATTTGAGCTTGTTTATTGTCATCCAGTGCTTAACCGACTCCATTGTCTTCTGTGTCATACTGAGCAGCTGAGGGAACTGAGAAGGGATCACGGATTGATGAAGATGTGTATCGTCCGCGTACATGTGATACAACATGTCAAACTGCCTGATCTCTGCGCCCAATGGCTGAATGTACATCGTGAAAAGCACTGGGCCTAGGACCGAGCCCTGGGGTACTCGGAATTCGATATTAGATTTCTTCGAAGTCAAGCCGTTTGAAATAACTGACTGCACCCGATTAGTCAGATACGAAAGGAACCAACACAGGACGGTATCAGTGAGACCGAACGTTTGTTGCAGACGCTGGAGCAATATGCCGTGGTCGAGCGTATCGAAAGCTGCCGATAAATCGAGTAAAGACAAAATCGATACCCTGCCCTCATCACAAGACGACAGAAGGTCGTTTACGACGCGCAACTGGGCTGTCTCAGTAGAGTGATGCACCCTGTATGCTGACTGGAATGGTTCAAACAAGTTAAACTTAATGAGGTGATCCTGGAGTTGGCGGAGAACGACTTTTTCTAAGATTTTAGAAATAAATGGTAGATTTGAGATGGGGCGATAATTTTCCATCACATTTGGATCAAGATTTGATTTCTTTAATAGTGGAGTAACGATTGCCTCTTTAAAAGATGATGGAACAATACCAGTAGTTAAGGACTGATTTATAATATAAGTGATGATGGGGACTATTTCATCCAGACATTATTACAAGAGCCCTGCTGGAAGAGCGTCAAGTGAACAGGACTTTCTTGGGGTATCAGCGAGGATTTTCCTCACATTCGATTCACTGACCTCAACAAATGCACCCATAGAAGAGCCATTGAAGGGTGAGAATTCTGGAGCAATATCGATGCAACTGTCAAGTTTCGCTCTGATCCTCTTAACTTTTGTAATAAAGTAGTCATTTAGAGCGTCTGTCAGCTCTTCTTCAGCAATGTTATTTGGCAGATATGTAGCCTTGTTTTTACCGGTCAGCTGACCTACAATGCGAAATAAGTCCTTGCTTGAGCCACTGCCTGTAATCTGATGACTAACATACTCAGTCCTAGCTGCAAGGACCAACCTCTTGGTTCCTTCCTTATGGTCAACAAAGATTTGTCGGTGCACAGTCAAGCCCGACTTCCGCCATTGGCGTTCTGCACGTCGCTGCTTCTGCTTCGCTTCCTTAATTTCGGGCGTGAGCCAAGGGGTGGAAGGGCGGTCCGTAACTCGCAGTGTGGACAGTGGTGCATGTTTGTCATGAACCTTCTACCTCAATCACAATAAACTCCTGGCTTTTTAACTTGTAGACACAGTGTATGAGTAGGTGCGTCATTTATATATTGATTGATAATCTAAGCACAAAGTCTCAAATGGTTAGGTAGTCTATAGTGTCACGAGCTCCCTTATGCTCAAAGACTCAAATGGTTAGGTAGTCTATAGTGTCACTAGCTCCCTTATGCACAATGACTCAAATGTTTAGTAATCTTTAGTGTCACGAGCTCCCTCATGCTCAATGACTCAATATGGTTAGGTAGTCTATACTGTTACGAGCTCGCTTATGTTCAATTACTCAAATGGTTAGGTAGTCTATAGTGTCACGAGCTTCCTTATGTTAAGTGACTCAAATGGTTAGGTAGTCTATAGTGTCGCGAGCTCCCTTATGTTCAATGACTCAAATGGTTAGGTAGTCTATAGTGTCACGAGCTCCCTTATGCACAAAGACTCAAACGGTTAGGTAGTCTATAGTGTCACGAGCTCCCTTATGTTCAATGACTCAAATGGTTAGGTAGTCTATAGTGTCACGAGCTCCTTTATGTTCAATGACTCAAATGGTTAGGTAGTCTAACGTTTCACGAGCTCCCTTAAGTTAAGTGACTCAAATGGTTAGGTAGTCTATAGTGTCACGAGCTCACTTATGTTCAATGACTATGGTTAGGTAGTCTATTGTGTCACGAGCTCCCTTATGTTCAATGACTCAAATGGTTAGGTAGTCTATAGTGTCACGAGCTCCCTTATGTTCAATGACTCAAATGGTTAGGTAGTCTATAGTGTCACGAGCTCCCTTATGTTCAATGACTCAAATGGTTAGGTAGTCTATAGTGTCACGAGCTCCCTTATGTTCAATGACTCAAATGGTTAGGTAGTCTATAGTGTCACGAGCTCCCTTATGTTCAATGACTATGGTTAGGTAGTATATTGTGTCACGATCTCCCTTATGTTCAATGACTCAAATGGTTAGGTAGTCTATAGTGTCACGAGCTCCCTTATGTTCAATGACTCAAATGGTTAGGTAGTCTATAGTGTCACGAGCTCCTTTATGTTCAATGACTCAAATGGTTAGGTAGTCTATAGTGTCACGAGCTCCCTTATGTTAAGTGACTCAAATGGTTAGGTAGTCTATAGTGTCACAAGCTCCCTTATGTTCAATGACTTAAATTGTATACTTGATGTAAGTATATGAATGTAAGTATGCATGCATTGTCTTAGAAGGATATAATTTAATCAAATACATAGAGCAACATTTTCCGTTGTATGTTACATAGTCACTAGGTTTTACTTAGTACCACCATTGTACAATATTCCGTTTTTCAAGTGGGGGTCATATTCGTTTTATGATATATATATATATATATATATATATATATATATATTAGCTATAAAAAATATAATGTCCGTTTGCGATAAAACGTTTAGCAAGTTGTTGTGTCACTCCAGCAAAAGTTTTAAATTTAGTACAAACTTATTTCACTCTATATCTTTTGGGGCCGGGGCCCTATTTTCATTTCTTTTAATTATTTGAGCTCTATACATATAATTGTACATAGAGCTATTGCTTGGGTGGATGGAATTGAATGAAATATATGCAATTGTATTTCAGTTGATTAGTTCAATAATAAGTAGGACTCTGAAGTAGTAAAACCATTTTAGAAGATTCCGTTTCGGGGCTGATGGTGGGCTTGGTTGGGGGGAATTTATTGATTTTTTTTTCTAAATTGATTTAAATAAATATGATTTTGAACATAACAATTGCATTGATTTATACAATTGAATCTTTTTTTTAAAAAAACACAAAAAAGAAAAACAACAACTAGAAAAACAACAACACATGTTAGTTTGTATGTAACACAACAAGTAGATTTTAAAATTAGTACAAGCGTTTAAAATATTAGATTTAAATCCTAATTTCTTTATTTTTTTAAAAAAGAAAAACAACAACTAGAAAAACAACAACACATGTTAGTTTGTATGTAACACAACAAGTAGATTTTAAAATTAGTACAAGCGTTTAAAATATTAGATTTAAATCCTAATTTCTTTATTTTTTCTTTTTTTTTTTTCTTTTCTTTAATAGATATAGAAATATAATTCCCGTTTGCGTTCGAATACCATTCACCCAATTGCAATAAAACTGTGTTAAATCGTTTTGGGACAGGGGGGCCCTAATTTTTTTTTTCTTGTAAATTACTTACATAAATATGTTCAAACAGAGCAAATGCATGGGTGGATTAATCGCTACAAGTGCGCAGACTAAAATTGTGGAAATCCACTCTTCTCATATGGACAGTTGTATGTTGCCTGCTCACGCGTCGAGAAAAGCTTCTAATTTATTGGTGTAGGCCCATGACGAAAAAACAACAACTACTGTCTGTATATCTATATATAATTTTTTTTTAAAAACGTTATTAAAACACAAACATGTTCTTTCTTGAGTGGCAGTGCTACTTATGCCGGGTTCTCGCTTGTTAATAATAAGGGACATTGTGACATACGGGTGAGAAATGGGGGGAGGGGGGGGTCGCGACTTTATTTGCTATTTTTAACAGTTAGATTTCCTGGCTGTTCATTGCCATTGTATCCCTTAGGTTAGGGATCGCATTTATGCGCAATATCACTTGAAATAGGAAATTGGCTCTTGTTTTATTGCACCGACATCAAGGAATGATTTAGAAGCATATTTTGTATTATAAAAATTTCCTTAAATTGGAAATTTTGTAGTTGTTTGATAATTACTTATACGAAACAAATAAAATATTTTTTTTTCAAAAGTCTAAATGATTATTGATATTAAATTTATTTTTTTTAAACAGTACACATTTATAAAAAAAAGAAAATGAACATCTCTCAAAGTTTTCTCAATTTTATGTCATAAACAGTTTTTTAAAAAAACGAATTCAATTGTTTCCCTTGTAAAATATTATGTATTTATACTCTTTAAAAAATCTCATAACTATGGAGAGATAAAATGATATAACGTATAACAGAAAAGTTAATTATTATTTAATTAATATTTTAAATTGTTTGCAAGGCATCTGTCGTTGCATTGAATTAATTTAATTTAAAACTTTGTTGATAAATAATTATTTAACAAAGACTATTTAAATATACACCAAAAACAAACTATTTAAAATGAAAAATATATAAATGTTGAGTCAACAAACAATTTTCATCATTTACTGGAAAACATATTTTTAAAAATTGTGTGTGTAAATTATAGCTACATAGTGTATGCTATATTAATTATAGTTAAACTCATTTAATATTATACATAAATCAATTGCAACTCTACAGATGTTTTAATTAAGGTATTCCTCTGTCATAATAGTTTCTTAATAAGTTTATTGTATTTTAAATCTAAAAATAAAGTTGTTAATGTAATGTTGGTGTAAATATATACAAAGTCTCAAGTCTGTTGTATCACAAATATTTTTTAAACAGTTTTTTATTCATCCTTCCTCGTTTTGCAAGCAGTCACTTTTTCTTCTCACCCGTCTTCGCAAACAATCACACTGCCCCCTCCTGTGTTTTTTTCAATCCGTCACACTTCTCCCCTCCCCCCCGTGTGTACTTACATTTTGAAGGCCAATTAGTTTACAGTGTTTATTTACTAAATATTTCCCTTTAGATTAGGATGTAATCAACCATACCAAACGTGGCCTTAAGAATAGAATACAACAACTCATGCCTGTGTATAGCCTTATACCAATATTACGCACCTTAATTGCAACATTTAACGAGATGCCAGACAACTAACATCACAAACGATCTTACACGTTACCTTTAATATTTTATACACAATGTCTGTTGTCAAGCCACAGGCTTCTGGGCATTGGTTTTAACACAGGCCTCTGGGCATTGGTTTTAACACAGGATTCTGGGCATTGGTTTTAACACAGGCCTCTGGGCATTGGTTTTAACAAAGGCGTCTGGGCATTGGTTTTAACACAGGCGTCTGGGCATTGGTTTTAACACAGGCGTCTGGGCATCGGTTTTAACACAGGCGTCTGGGCATTGGTTTTAACACAGGCATCTGGGCATTGGTTTTAACACAGGCGTGTGGGCATTGGTTTTAACACAGGCGTCTGGGCATCGGTTTTAACACAGGCGTCTGGGCATCGGTTTTAACACACGCGTCTGGGCATCGGTTTTAACACAGGCATCTGGGCATCGGTTTTAACACAGGCGTCTGTGCATTGGTTTTAACACAGGCGTCTGTGCATTGGTTTTAACACAAATATGCGTCCGAGTACACAATCAGATCAACCCGCATGTTTTGTCTCTTTCAATGTGTAATACACTCTCTCTTGGGCCCTGTGAATAGCCTCAAGCTCCGCATCGAAATTTGATGCTGCAGTCTCAAGGGGCCACGAGAGCTCTTCATTCAGTGGTCCTCCTGCTGGGTATAGTATAAGCACTCCAAACCCAGAAATTCTTTCTCTGAGATTGACGGAGCCGTCCATGACCACATTCACTAGTATGTTGGAAAACACAGCCATGTTCTCTAGGGCAGCCACTTTCTGAATATGTTCAGGGCTACGTTTTGTCACTGCTGCATCGGTCAAGGCCAAATGCATGGAGGGACATAAGTTTTCCGCATATAGCGGATAGACTGGGATTAGGGTCAGACGTTCTCTATTGCGAGGCCGGTCCAATGTTCTCACCAGCTCCACGACCTGGTGAATAAAAGAGGATCGCTTTAGTGTCCTGCCCGCCACCCAGTTATCTTGCATAGTAATCGACGGTTCCTTCTCGTTCAGGCGTCGATACCTCTCTAGGGTACTTAATATTGCTTTTCCCCTCCTTATTTGTAATGGTTCTACATTGGCCAAGACCTCTACAGCAGCCGTGAGTGTGGTCCAGAATGCAGACACAAATCGGGGGGAGGGGGAGGGGATGTGAAACTGGGGAGTAGGGTAACAATATTGTGTGACGTACTCATTCATATAAAAATTTAAAATTGACAGTGATGTTGAAATATCTCTAATGATGATCGTATCCTGAAAGCGGATATCATTGCTATAATTTTTTTCGTTGAATAGTCAAGTGTGTTTAAATCTTTAATTAAGAACATTTTTTTTTAAAAATGTTTCATAGCTGATATTATCTTCAATTACATTTAAGTTGTTATTTTTTTAAAAACTACTTTCACTTAACAGAAAACAAGAATGCACCACTCAAAGACTTTATTTTGTTACAAACATAACATTGGGAACACTTTTTAAATTGAACAAAACATAATTCAAAACATAAATGAAGAAAATGTAATGACAGAGAAATATCATATTTAAAACGTATTCCTAGTTAAGTTTATATTTATATCATTTTAAATGCGTTATATCTATATGTAAATATAGCCACATTATGTAACTGTAATTTACACTAACTATTATGTAATAATATGTTTTCTGTACACGATATACTTTTTTTTATAGTTTTGTTAAAATGTAGGTATTTTTCTGTCGTAAATATCTTTATATATATACTAAAAAAATATTTTTTAAATCAAAAATAAAAAAAAAAAAAAAAAAAAAAAAAAAAAGAAAAAAAAGGAAAATAAAATAAAATAGAAATAAATTGCAATGCCTGTTGGAGCTGCATTGCTAACAATTTAAAATATTCATTAAATACTGATAAAAGTTTCTGTTTATTTACAATATTTTTCAGTTTGTATGTTGTTGTTTTTTGTTGTTTTTTTTAAGAGCATAAAAGACGATTCCTTTTCAAAAGAAAACAAAAACTATAGTTTAAAAAATAATTATGACATAAAATTGAGTATAATGAGTGAGATATTTTTTTTTACTTTTGTAAAAATGTTTAATTTTTTTAATGTTACAATAAGAAATGTATCATATAATCCTTAACATGTATAAAAATTAATTTAACTCTCATATTATAAGTGTTTTTTTACGAAACTACAACATTTCAAATTTAAGGGAAATTTATTTCAAACAAACTATGCTTAACTAGTGCTTGCAAGTATACCAGCGAGAGGGCGATTGCATTTTTCAAGTGGTAGTCCACTTGATATCGATCCCTGTCATTAGGATACAATGGCAATAAACAGCCTGTAAGGCCAACAATTGTAACTGTTTAATGTAATTATATGCGCACACCCACCTAACAAGTATGACATACTAGTCCTGAATTTTAAAAATATTTGTTAAAAGTAATCGCTAGAAAAAAAAATTCAATTCATTTATCATATTTAAAAATACTCCACAAATGTCTCTAATTCGATGCCGACACTGTCTACTCTGCCCCTCCCCTCCAATATATGAATAAAAATAATTTCCATATTTATTATTATTTTTTTATTATTTTTAGCCAGTGTCCGTCACACGCTGACGATTGTTTGGACTGCGCAAAACGATTGTCCACAAGGTCTGAGGTACTTCTTCTAGGATTATGCATTTCAACGACACATCGCAACTCTCATCGCCACTGGATAGACCTGTGGATGATACAGCTTGGCACCTGAGTTGTCAAAAGTTTTGTGTGAATGTTTCAATGTACCAATGTAATCTGCCTACGAGAGTTTCCATTCTTTTGCGTGAGTTGCATGTAAAAATAATAATAATAACTAGTGGTCATATATAGTACGGTACCTCAACCTAGGACTGGGCTCAATGAGCTGTACATAAAAATATTAGGAAAAGAGACATAATCGTGACATTAAAATAAAATATTTAAAAGAAATAAAAGACAGAATGCAGCCAAAAAAAAAAAAGCAAATGTATATTCACCCACCCACCCCAGAAATTTTACAAAGCAAACCATGGAGGGCAGTAAACAAGACCGTTTAGGGGTCAGAGGAGGGGAATCAGTCAGAGAAGGGGAATCAGTCAGAGGAGGGGAATCAGTCAGAGTAGGGGAATCAGTCAGAGAAGGGGAATCAGTCAGAGGAGGGGAATCAGTCAGAGGATGGGAATCAGTCAGAGGTGGGGAATCAGTCAGAGAAGTGGAATCATTCAGAGGAGGGGAATCAGTCAGAGGACGGGAAACAGTAAGAGGAGGCGAATCAGTCAGAGGAAGGTGAATCATTCAGGGTAGTATACTTTACTTAGATGTGTCTTAAGAGCAGTTTTGAAGGCCTAGGTGGTTAGTATATTGCGTAGGTTTAGTAGCAAAGAATTCCATTGTTTGGGGTTGCAGAAAGAAAAAGATCGTTCACCATATGTTTTAGTGTGGGTCTTGGGAAAATACAGAATACGCATGTCTACAGAGGAGCGAAGCTGTCGAATGCGTGAATAGTTAGGAAGAATTTCGTTTAGATAGGAAGGACAGGAATCAGAGAAAAAATTGTGACATAGAACAGACAGCTTGTACTTAATGCGTGCCTGTATAGTCAGCCAATGAAGTGAGTGGATAAATGAGTGACGTGATCGCGTTTTTTTTTGCCTTTAGAACTAGCTTAACCCAGCTGCTGAGTTTTGAACTTCCTGCAGTTTTTCAATGAAGTGTTTGCTGAAACTGACAGAAGAAATTTGCAATAGTCAAAACGAGAGTGAACATGAGCACAGACTAGAGTTTATGTAGCGCTAACTGTGAGGTAGTGGCGGATGGAGCTGATCTAACTGATATCTGTGTATGCCGAACAAAAATATGAGAGATGTGTTTATCGGGAGACATGTTGTTTGAAAAATATAACCAATATTTTTAGCAGAGGGTGTAAACAGTATTTCGGAGATACCTACTTGAAATGAGGTAAGAAGAGTTGAGGTAGTGGAATTTGTTATTGTAAATGAGGAGTGCTTCTGTTTTGTCATCATTGAGCCTCAACTTGCTGAGTGTCATCCATGACTTGGCATCATCAATGCACCCCTGCAAAGTCTGGACCTCAGAATCGACAAGAGAAGGATCGGTATACTTGTATAGCTGCGTGTCATATGCAATCGACTGGTTCTCAACAGCATGCCTCCCAAGTTAGAGGAGCAGTAGGCTGGTAAACAATGTAAAGAGAACCGGGCCCAAAACAGACCCTTGTGGCACTCTGCACATCAAATAAGCACTGCCGAAGAGACATCCATCGACAGAGGCCATTTGAGTTCTATAAGAGAGGTAGGACCTAAATGGGGTGCTGGTTAAATGAGCTGCTGGTTTGATGGGTTGCTGGTTTAATGAGTTTTATGTTAAATGCACTGCTGTTTAGATAACGGGTTGATTTGATGGTGAGCTGATCAGATTGGTTACTGGTTACATTCTGAACAAAATTACCACCGAATCCCATCAACTAGTTTGATGCCCGGTATAGTTTCCTTACTCTCCCCCTTTTTTTTTGATGGCATCGTATGATTTAATTTCAACCCCACACATATTGATATGTATTCTTAATTGCTTTGATCAAAAGAAGTATTCTCTAGTATTTTACAATGTTTACCAAAGCATCTTTAGAATTGATCAACTAACTATGTTTGCAAATGAATAATGTATACAATTTGTTTATCAATGTGGTAAAGTGGTAAGAAAAATCATTAGTCAAAAGTGCCAGAAGTCAGTTTCAGAACGATTACAATGTTTTTGAGAGCCACAATTAATTATTTTCAATAACTTTTCAAAAATCATGATTTTTGGAGTCAAAACCTTTTTGTGGCCGACTTGCCTAGATGCCAATCAAATCGCTATATAGCCACTCGCATCTCACCAGCCGTGATTTCCTGACTTTTGGTATTGAGTTTTGAAATAGTGCCATTAACTAGTTTATAAGTTTGTCTGTAAAACATCACTTAACTAAAAGAGAGGCCAAGGTTACATTTAAGCTATGTGATCGTAGTCATAAGGAGATATTGGTGTGTTTTGATGTACTGTTCAATGATGCTATGGTTCCGTTGGTTACAGTCAAGCTATATGATCGAAGTCATATGGAGATATTGGTGTGTTTTGAGGAACTGTTCAATCATGCTATGGTTCCTTTGGTTACATAATATAAACTGTATCTTTATTCCGTACCTTCTAGATCAGTGGTTTTCAACCTTTCTAATGAAGCGACTACATTATACAGTTCCACATGATGTGGCGACCCCCAACCATAAAATTATTTTCGTTGCTACATCATAACTGTTATGAAGAATCGTTATGTTAATATCTTATATGCGGTTTAATTTTTATTGTTACAAATTTAACATAATTAAAGCATAGTGATTAATCACAAAAACAAAATATTGTTAAATATTGATTTCTGATTACAAATAAGTGAACTTTTGTCTTTGAAGCATGGTGTAGCATGAGTAACAGTCTTAATATAACAACAGTAAACAACTTTGCTACATTTTTTGACAGTATGCATATAAAGCAGACGTCATTGTGAGGGTTGAGATTGTTTCTTTCTTACCAGAACAGTAATACTCATGACAGTCTTTGCAAGAGCACAACGAAGATGATCTTCCACAACAATTCTATCTCTATCTTTAGATTTGATTACCAACAAGCTGGAAAACCCTGTTTCACAAAGATATGTTGTTGGAAAGGAAGAGGAAAGCGCAACACAGTCTCAGACAGAAAAGGGTATGACTGCAAACATTTGATCCAGAATTTTCTAACTGGCATTGTAGAGAAATCAGTTCTCGCTGTATCGGTGTTAATGAGTTCAGTGAACTTCTCTTGCGTTGAATATGCTAAATATGAAGCTTCGACGGCGACTACGTTTTATTTGTGGTACTTGCCACCAGTGTCAAGTCTGTCTTTCTGGAGTCCATCGGCTTTACTTCTGAAATAGTTGGTATCCTTGCCGACAAAGCTTGTATGCTTGCTATCAAAATGGCGTTTTATTTTGTTTGGCTTCATAGACTCGGCTGACCAAACTTCACAACAAATAACACATTGGGGTTGCTCAATCCCAGTTGTAATTATTGAGGTCAAAACATAGTGTAAATAATCGTCACTGTAGTTTCTTTTCTTAATGTTCGTCTCAACGCGATTCATTGTCATGTGATTGTTCTCTAATGAAAGTAATAAATAACTTTAGCTATAAAAGATGAAATATTGAAGATCTCAGTGGAAAAGCAAGACTTGTCACATTTTGAACATTTTGTGAAAATGGAATTTTAAATTTGAAAGTATCCAAGTAAAAATAAAATGCTATACTTTAACTGTATTTAGTGATATCATTTGTCTTTAAAAAAATATCAGTTGCTAGGTATTTTGTGACTATTTTCTGTATTTTTCATCTTATTATCAGTCTTACGCAAAATTGTAACTTTACTAATTTTTCCAGTGAAAATTTAAATTTGTTAATTAAACTATATTTTATGGTTTTTAAACGCCAATAACATCTCTTATGAATTAATTATTAAACTTAAGTGACCTCTCTTAATAATAAAACAAATTGTGCCCAAAATAAAAAATACTTTTTTTCAAAACATTGTGGACAAAAACTATAATTAAAGAAGTGTACAAGCCTCTGAGATCTTGTACTTGTAGTGTAATGAATCAACGATAATGCAATAAATTATATCAAGTTTACACTTTCACAGGCAATTTTATTTGTATTCTATCAGTCATCAATCAGTTCACTGTAACGACCTACTTTAATAATATAAAAATATAAGGGCCGGCATTCTCAATAAAAATGAAAACATTGAGATATTCATAGTGTTTTAACAGCTTTTAATCAGGTGGGACTAAATGCAATTGCACAAAATGATGTACAATGATTATGTTGCAATATTGTAATCATACTCTCATCATTGCAGTCAGGGGTCAGATTTTTTTTTAAAAAATGAGATGAAGCAAGACAGGCGCATACTTTTGCGTCTAATTGTTTTGCCTTTATCAGGCAATCATCATTCATTAGTGGCTATTTGTAACAGAGACGTAACATCATTCATCAGAGGCTATTTGTAACAGAGACGTAACATCATTCATTAGTGGCTATTTGTAACAGAGACGTAACATCATTCATCAGAGGCTATTTGTAACAGAGACGTAACATCATTCATCAGAGGCTATTTGTAACAGAGACATAACATCATTCATCAGAGGCTATTTGTAACAGAGACATAACATCATTCATCAGAGGCTATTTGTAACAGAGACGTAACATCATAGACACTAGACAGCCTGCTGAGCACACACTCATACAGGCACCATAGTAATTGACCGCAGGAGGTGAAGGCTAATGAAACTGATTAAACTTCATCCTAAACTTTCCTATCATTACACTGATTCCAATCACATAAAACTTAAGCAGTAGCTTTCTTTACCCCATGTATTATGACTAGAAAGACTACTAAACCGATATTTATTGTGTCCTTTTAATTTTCAATACAAGCCCTTAATTCCTTACTTGCCATTGTTTAAGCGCATTACGTGATACTAAGGGAGCTCACTTTTATTTTCTTCTGCATGTTCACTGGATTTGTCTGATTCTTCCAAAGTGCACTATTTATAGACCGCGATGACCCGTTCATGAGCTGATTTGTGCTGTCATTTTCACTCTAAGTTCCAGCTTTACAATGGGGTGAATGCTTTAAGAGCGATAACAAACAAATTAACATTTGTGACATGTCTCATTTTTCCGCTGGACCAAATCAATCGGTTTCTGGGACCATCATTATCGGGATGTGTGTTTTTCCAGAGGTCTTTGGTGACCCCCAAGGGGGTTGCAACCCACAGGTTGGGAGCTACTGCAGTAAGGTGTCGAGTAACAATAATAATTGCATTAAATCCCTACAATAGGGATCGAATTCAAGTGGACTGCATCTTACAATAAGACATTATACTCCATTTGTAACGAATGGCCATTAATGTAATATCTATTGGTAAAGCATATTTAAGCTTAATATAGTTCTAATAAAAATATAAAACTAGAGTTTGTATTATAATAAATCTAAACACTTAAAATAATATATGATAGAAATAATTTTAGGACAATTTGCACAAGTCTTGTATTTAAAAATTTATTTAATAGGCTTCAAAGAAAAAAATAAAATTAAAATGTCTCATACAAATATTCAAAGTATCAACAATAAACATCTACAAAACAATATTAATTGTTTCCCTTGAAAAACGTGTATGTAAAATAAACATTTTAGAAAAAAAAATGGTAGAACTAGGAATAGGGAGCTTGATTTAAAACCAGGACAATAAGACACGAATGTTTTCGCAAAGAAATTTACTCAGCAGACAGGAAATATGAAAATAAGGCTAGAAATAAAGACAAGTGTATAGATTAAGTAATCGCTACTTTCATTTCCGGAAGTTGGATTTTCCAAAAACAAGATAACAGGAAATGATACATTTGATGATGTGTAAACAAATCGTTTGAAATAGTATGCTATTTGTTCCACTGCACAACAGTCTTTCTCTGAGGCATCTCTTCAAGGGAGAGTGAGGCACTTAACCTAGGGGCAAGTGAAGTGCCCCAGAGCAAAAATGAGCACTATAAAACCAAAAAAGGATTTTATATTTTTTAAAAACTGATGAAATAGTCATTAATTAAACAAGTAACTGGTGCCTGGTCAAATACATTAGATCATCCATATATTTGAAGTCAATCTTCTTAGAGTCGTAAACAATTCCATCATAAATATCATGCTGTGACGATTACTGGTCGCCTCTGATCATAAGAAGAAATATTTGATTTTGTTGTTCGCGTGTTGGGCATTTATAAAAAAAAAAATAAAAAAAAGAAAATTAATGACTTAACCAGTTTAAAAACTTGAATAACAAAATATGAAACGACGAAGTATCAAACATGTACGATTTGTATTCAACTTATATATCATAGAAAAAGCCAGATTTTTAAAGTAGGGTTATGTTGTTATTAAAATTACATAATGTCATTTTGCTTTTAAAAAGTATATTTATTAGCATATTTAAAATTTACTCGATTCAATCTTTTTTTAGCTAGACAGAATAAAATCGTTCACATGTTTTATTATTTTTTACACAAATGTAGAATGTAACGGCAGTATATAAATAGTACAAACATTATAAGTCGAATGTGTCTGTTTTTTTTTTACTTAACGAATAAATGTGATCCATGTTTTGACATATTATCCTGACCAATATAGTTTTACAAAAAAACTTAGCCATATACTGTATTAAATGTCCCAATGTTTTTTCTGTTTTAAATTAACATAAAAAATAAACTGTTCCACACTTGTCCACGCATTGTTGTTTTAGTTTAATTCTTTTCAGATGAGAATCCAGTAGAGAGCTAACAAAAGATATCTTACTAGTAAATGATTCTCTTTATTTACAATTTTAACTTTGACATTGTGGTTCAGCAGACTAATTCTATCTGACTAGTGAATGGTTATCTTTATTTAACGTCTTAACGTTGACCTATGGTGTCAGATGGCTACTTCTAACCCATTAGAACATAATAATATAGGAGAGACATTGGGCAAGTCTGGTCTTGTGGTAAATGCTGTGAAGACAATATATATGATGTCACGAAACACCCACGCTGATGACATCATCAATATAAACACACACACACACACACATTTGAGTGAGTGGCTAGCTTCAAATATCTAGCATAAACCGTTAATGAGCTCACTGAAGTAATTTTGGTGGTAAAAGAAATGATAACAGCAAACAAACCCTCCTTTCATCCAACAAAAAACTACTAGGAAGCAAATACCTCACAAGGGGAAAAAATACCCCACAAGGGGAACAAATACCGCACAAAGGGAACAAATACCCCACAAGGGGAACAAATACCCCCACAAGGGGAACAAATACCCCACAAGGGGAACAAATACCCCCACACGGGGAACAAATACCCCACAAAGGGAACAAATACGCCACATACACCTCTATAATCAGACCAAAAATAACGCATGTAAGTGAAAATCGGTCCCTTACCAGATAAAAAAAGCAACAAAAAAAATAAAAAATTCCTGCTCAATTTATATCCATGAAAATCTTCCTGAAACTATTTGGTCCAGTGATAGACACAGATGTTTGGAGAATCCGTACAAATCAAGAGCTATTTTAATTGTACAAAGACCAACCCATTGTGTCACAGTTGTATAACTTGAAATGATACCGGATTGTAAGGTAGAAAAAGTGATCCACAGGAAGACACATATGTGCAGACGAATCACCTGTCGACCAAGACTGAGATGGATCGAATATGTAGAGGAGGTATTACAAAACCTAGGGCTTAGCACATGGAGGCAGAACTTGAAGAATCTGGTGAAGAAGGCTAGGGTCCACTAAGGATGAGGTACACGTTATAAATAATATTCTCTACAAGTACTAGAATCATATTTATACAGTTAATACAAATAAGCTGACAATGTAATAGAAATTAGTGTTAGGGGTATTGATATTACTACTTTTCATTTGATTAGTATGGTAATAGTGATATCTCTACAGTTCATTTTCTTAGTTTGACCGTATTGATGTTACTATGGATCATTATATTTACCTATTTTATTGATAGGGAGAATGGGTTTCATTGTTATAAAGTTGTTGTGGAGGAAGGTTGTAGAAATAAATGTGTTTAAACATTCCAAACTTTTTAGACACTCCCTGTCAAAAAGTAGAATAGGAGATGCTGTCTGGTGGAGCTGACATGCTGTTTATGCTGTCTAGTGGAGCTGACATGTTGTTTATGCTGTCTAGACAAGCTGGCATGTTGTATATGCTGTCTAGACAAGTTGACATGTTGTATATGCTATCTAGACAAGCTGACATGTTGTATATTCTGTCTAGACAAGCTGACATGTCGTATATGCTGTCTAGACAAGATGACATGTTGTATATGCTGTCTAGACAAGCTGATATGTTGTATATACTGTCTAGACAAGCTGACATGTTTTATATGATGTCTAGACAATCTGACATGTTGTATATGCTATCTAGTGGAGCTGACATGCTGTATATGTTTTCTAGTGGAGCTAACATGATTTATATGTTGTCTAGTAGAGCTGACAGGCTGTATATGCTGTCCAGTAAATTTGACATGCTGTTTTTTTCTGTCCAGTACACCTACAATGTCGTATACAATTTCTCGTAGAGCTGATTTGCTCTATGTTACGATATCTAGTAGTCCTGAAACGTTGTTAGCAAGACGTCTCTAAGCCTAACAAATGAGATAAAGGGAGTCGCTTAGTCACTTCCTTGTTTGGTCACGTGATGAGAGTAAACCATCACTAGGCTGCTACACACACCAACAGATAACAGCTGATCTGCCAGTAATTTTTAAGAACAATGTTCGTCTTCATTAGTGCTTCGTCAATGTCATGTTACCTAAAAATTTTACCTTTCAAAATATTCAGGAATACACGTGTTTTTTTAAAATTAAATACATAATTGTCACAATAAATTTTAGTCAGTTATGATTAAAGGAAGAAAGTTATTTCAAGAAAAATTTGATAGCGATATTCGATGGGAACTATCATCGGCAGGCTGTTGTTGAGCTCCGTGCCCATGACATCATTTGCGTGTCTATTCAATATTTGTGCATGAGTCATTCCCCTTCGCTTATTTTATTGTTAATTTTCATTGGACTAAATGTCGTCATACCCAAGACGTCATTTGCATGTTTATTCAATACCTGTGCGGCGAAGGAATATTTTAATAACCGGTTCGATCAAGATTTCATGTGAATAATTAACGAAGGTCCACTTTGTCAAGCCATTGTCTTAAATTTTCTTGATCGTTAAGCGGAAACTTTATGCAGACGTATACCGCTGTCCTTAACTTGACTGTTTGAACAGCCAAAAGCCGAACATTGCCTAGGCATCTTGAATTACTAGTTGTAGTGTGTAAAGGGTTACTGTTGTCAAGCCCTAGTGTGTTGCATACAGCCTGCCGGAAGTCTTACTCGTATTTACTCTCATCACGTGACAAAACAATTGACTAAGCGACTCCCATTTATTTTAAAAGTTGTACTGCCCTTGAAGTCGATCTCTGCCAATAGGGATTGCACAGAAACATTAGGACGCCTAATATGATAAGCTAACACAAACAAAGACCCATCCCCCCCAGCCAATACTTCTCAACCGTATGGCATATTTCTTTTTTTTAAGTAATAAGATCGCGACATGCGTTGCATTTCCATGTAAAGAGAGAAATTGTGTTAATTTTCAATTATGTTTTTGAGATAATTTTGATAAAGACAATAGTTTTGGTCTGATGCAGACACAAATAAAATAGAAGGGTTGTTCGAAGCGTGAGCAGGCAGCATGCAGCTGTACATGTGAGAAGGCAGCATGCAGCTGTACATGTGAGAAGGCAGCATGCAGCTGTACATGTGAGAAGGCAGCATGCAGCTGTACATGTGAGAAGGCAGCATGCAGCTGTACATGTGAGCAGGCAGCATGCAGCTGTACATGTGAGAAGGCAGCATGCAGCTGTACATGTGAGAAGGCAGCATGCAGCTGTACATGTGAGAAGGCAGCATGCAGCTGTACATGTGAGAAGGCAGCATGCAGCTGTACATGTGAGAAGGCAGCATGCAGCTGTACATGTGAGCAGGCAGCATGCAGCTGTACATGTGAGCAAGCAGCATGCAGCTGTACATGTGAGAAGGCAGCATGCAGCTGTACATGTGAGAAGGCAGCATGCAGCTGTACATGTGAGAAGGCAGCATGCAGCTGTACATGTGAGAAGGCAGCTAGCAGCTGTACATGTGAGAAGGCAGCATGCAGCTGTACATGTGAGAAGGCAGCATGCAGCTGTACATGTGAGAAGGCAGCATGCAGCTGTACATGTGAGAAGGCAGCGTGCAGCTGTACATGTGAGAAGGCAGCATGCAGCTGTACATGTGAGAAGGCAGCATGCAGCTGTACATGTGAGCAGGCAGCATGCAGCTGTACATGTGAGAAGGCAGCATGCAGCTGTACATGTGAGCAGGCAGCATGCAGCTGTACATGTGAGCAGGCAGCATGCAGCTGTACATGTGAGAAGGCAGCATGCAGCTGTACATGTGAGAAGGCAGCATGCAGCTGTACATGTGAGAAGGCAGCATGCAGCTGTACATGTGAGAAGGCAGCATGCAGCTGTACATGTGAGAAGGCAGCATGCAGCTGTACATGTGAGAAGGCAGCATGCAGCTGTACATGTGAGAAGGCAGCATGCAGCTGTACATGTGAGAAGGCAGCATGCAGCTGTACATGTGAGAAGGCAGCATGCAGCTGTACATGTGAGAAGTGTGGATTTTCAAAATTTAACCCACGCACTTCTAGTGATTAATCAACACATACATTATATATATTAGGAATTAAAAAAATATAACATATATACGAACAAAATATATAAGGCCCGCCCCAAAATGGAATATTAAAAAAATTGCTTTTGACTTTAATAGAATCAAACATATTCTGGAGAGCAGGCTCCTAAGACCACTTCAACATTCAAAATTCATCGGTGTCCCAAATTTCAGCCCTTTTTCTCGATGAAAATGATCCAAGATTTTGGTATATATAGAAAAATACACTGCCTAGTGTCGCACCTAGTATTAGTTCTGATGGTAAATAGTTTTGAATTCCACCACTTCACGTTATTAAATTATGCAGTGGTTCAAAAATTCAACACTAGCATATAAAGTGACACCTCGGTGGACCACTCCATCCACATGATATCGTCGCCACTAGCAGGTGTGAATCTACAGAGTTTTGGCCAAAGGGACACGATTCATGTTTACCCCTCAATCCAACTCTACAACGAATTATTTTCAACCATTTAATATCATCAAAATCCATTTCCACCCCTCCCCCCACTCGTCTGTCACTCGGGAAATATGCCCTATGTGCCACCCCTAGTTACGCCTACGGCCGCTGGCAAATGGCACACCCCCCCCTCCCCCGAATATTTGAAATTCCCCCTGGGGAAAAATGTCTGAAATAAACCCTGCCTTGACCAATCCCCGGCCTTTAAACTCTGACAGAAGAAATAGCAAACTTTAAATAAACACATGTGGCATAATTAAAAGTAAGTTTCATTTGGGAGAGTTTGTCGTGTGTTAAAACTATTAAACCATTGTTTCAGGAGAGCTTTAATTATGTACTATTGATACAAAGTAGATTTTGGTTTCAATTTTATATGTTTTTGAAATTTGCTCCAAATAACTGAAATATATTTTTAAAATATGTTTTTACTGAAGTACCTGCATTTATTATGGCATATCATGTCAATAAAGAAATTTCAAGCGTTCTAATATATTACCGCCGTATTGGTTTTCGTTTATCATGCCCATCGGTTATCTGGACTATTTTTTGCTAACCCCGTTGCCGTCGACATAACAGAGCTGTATTGTACTGTATTGATTAAGTTAAGAATTGGAAGCGATGATGGAATTTAAATTATATATTACTACTTAAGTGGGCTAAATTATACGATTTAAAATAGCTCTAAATTTAGGATACATATGTTTTAAATGTCAGGGATCAGCTAATAATATAGGCGTACAGGGAGATTGGACGTCCCAGGATTTGAGTGAGGGGTAGAGAAGTTTGTGTGTGTGGAAGAGAGAGAGAGAGTATTTTGGAATTGAATCCTTACAAATAAGGATCGAATTCGAGCTACGAGAATGCGCCCTCTTGGTAAACATTTTGGGAAACATGCGCTCGCGTGGTTTAGCTTTATGACTTAAAATATCTAATACTTGTATAATTCAAAATTAAAAGTTTCTCAAAAGCAGCAAAATCAAGTTAGAAATGTTAAAATAACAATTATAATTTTTGAACAATCATAAAAAATGTGCTAAAAAAAGAGTTGATCTTGTTTTATTAAAATTTGGATGTTAAAGTTAAAGAACGTTTGTGTCATGAGTCATCAATGAAATGTATTTGATATTAGAAACTATTGTACAAACTATATGTTAGTTAGATAAAAAAATGAAGTTAAAGTGTAATAATATAAACTTAAAGGTAAAGAATAATAATCACGTAACAACTTACATTGCCAGGACTGGTGTGTAGTAGTAGTAGAAGTTTCAACATTGTGTCAAAATCTTTCTGCGCTACGAGTACTAAAAAATCATTATCTACCATGCAGTCACTGTAGTATTTGAAATTGTATGTGTTTACACCCCCTGTAGCTAGTTTAAATTTTCAATGCAATGGAAGTTGTGGAATATATAGAAGAATGAATCAATTCTTATTTAAGAAAGTGAAAGGGATTTCAATGGGAAATGGTCAGGATATATTTTAATCACCAGCAAACGGACTGGACTTCAGAAATTGTTGTCAAACAATAATATCAGAATATGAAAAACAATTTGATGAAATGTGCATATTATGGTGACTGGGTGGCCAAATGGTCTAAACTGAGCAAACTTCAAGTTGGTGGTTTGGTGTTCAAGTCCAGCCAAAGGCCAGTCAAGCAAAAAATATAACCCCGGATGGATGAGACTCGTTCACCTTGGTCGGCAACTCATCTAAGAGAAGGAAACTCTGAATTCAAACCCGGAGTTGGAGTCCCGTAAGGCGCAATTAATTACAATTCCTGCAACCGAACCCATCCCTGGTCGTCTTGACGTAGAGTCTTGCGACTGGATATGGTGGGCTCAGACGAGAGAGTGAGGTAGACGCCGCGAAACTCTTCTTCACAAAGTCATACAAAGTCATTCGCGCAAGTCATCAGTCACCAGACGACTCGATGGTCGTCGTCGATCCTCGACGGACGAACAATAATATAATGCTAACATAGAATATGGAAAATATATGTAACTACACATAATGGACCATCAAATGCTGCTAAAATAATTTCTTCAAACACATTATTTGTTAAAAACAGAGATAGAGGTAATCCCATTTGTAAGTATGTACGTAAAATTCATTAGAATTAAGGAAATAGTTTTCCAGATTATGTTATGTGTCAATCAAACTGTTTATTATTTCTTAGTCTTCTCTACCATCGGCTTTGTACTACACTATGTTGTGTGTCTATCAATGTGTGTATTATTTCCTGTTGTTCTCTTCCATCAGCTAACCCTAACTACATTCATTCACGACTGAAACAACTTGGGAAACATTACAGCCCCAGAGTCCTTCATGTTCAAGTAGATTGAGAGACCCACATTTTATGCTGAAAGATTTGCCAAAAGGCAAACTTGTGTTGTTTGAATGCATATTTTGTTAAGTAAAAATGGTAGATGGAAAATTGACGCTTTGCGGGGCCCTTGTGTTGCACATCATAAAACTTGCATTTCAATTATACTCTTGAAAACATCTCATTATCAATACTTGTCTTGACAATATCTCTTGGTCATTTTTTAAAAGTAATATCTCCTAGTCATTATTTTCCATTTTTATAGCAAAGTCAAAGTGGTTTGACTTCCTGGGACACCTGCTACTTTTCCTGTGTGCACATACATTCAAAAATATAAGTTACATTTTAATGACTTTTTTGTCTCCCTTCCTTAGTCCTTTTCTGATGGCCTTTACTATATGGGCCACCTTATAACTGCATGTTTTAAATAAACTGTAATATTTAATTATATTTTAGTTTTAAATAAGACGCCCTTGTATAAATTGTTATCTTTATTTATTTTGCAGTTTCATGGTAAAAAAGACTCTGTTCAAACTGCACATATTTTAATACATGATGCTCATTTGCAAAGACTTGATGAGACATTGAAACGAAATTATTTACTAAGCTGGAAGTGTGGTCTGTTGTCAAAATATATCAATAACCTATTGAATCTAAAGCATTTTATATATAGGATATAAATATTTATATATATACACATCATAATTTAATTAAATAATTTTCTTATGTATTTATTTAATCTTTGGGAGGGTAGGGGGAGGTTTTTAAAGTGATTAAAAAATAGACGTTTTAACATAACCTGAAACTTTAGCAAAGCATACCGAACTAATCTAGAATTGATGACGTCATTTAGTGTTTTTTATGTTAAACTAATATGTATTATACGCTACCGATTCTTGTTCAAGTATATTGAGTTAAGAATAAATTTAAAAAAATATATGTTTAAAAACGATTTTTATCAAATGTTTGTAACTGTGCTTAATGAGATGAACAATGAACATCATTTACTTTCTGACAAAAATGTATAACAATATATTGCTTAGTTATATTCAATCAATCTATATACCTTTAAGCCAATTGTATTTATTATATTATGTATCTCTCAATGTGTCTTCTTTTGGAAAAGGCGATGTGTGTTTTTTGGATAGGACAATGAATTTTGTAATAGATATGAAACTCGATCTCATTATGAATCAGAATATAGCGAATATTAAAACGTTGCATTTTTTATTTAGGAAGAGAGTTTACTAAATACTAGAAAAAATTCTGCTCTCAAAAGAGTCCTCTCAAAAGTCTCCTCACATATGGCTCATCCCCAAAGACTCCTCTCAAACATTTGTGATACTAGCAACAACAATATATTTATACAACGTGACACTTGAACAACACTCTGTATTAATATACCATAACACTTGAACAAAAAACTTTATGATTATACCATAAAACTTGAACAAAAAACTGTATTAATATAACATAACAATTGAATAAAAAACTTTATTTAATATAAAATGACACTTCAACTATACACTGGTTTAATAAAACATAGATCTTGAACAGCACGCAGTATTAGTTTAACTTAGCACTTGAACAACACACAGTATTAATTTGTCGTTGCACTTGAACAGCTAACTGTATTAATATAAGTGACAGTTCAGTTCTCAACAACGTATTCATGAGACAGAAATCAAGATTTCGTTTATTTAACAAAATAAAATACAATGTGTCTTTATTTATTTAAAAACAATATCTCCATTTATACAATAAATACAATTTACATTAACATTTTTTTGCATCCATTATTTGACCTAAACCTAAAACATTCTTTGAATGCATCCACTGATTTACCTAAATTTAAGTTGTCCCAAGTAGTTCCTATTGGTTAGTGCGTAACATTCTACACGTTGTATGAACATTCGTTTGATACATGCACTGATTTATCTAAACTAAGATGTCTTAAGTATATTAAACATTGATTAGTAGAAATAATAATAAATTTTAATGGAAAATCACGCTTCAACCGAATAACAAGAATACCCATTTAAAGTCTTTCATCCCTTGCAACTGTAAACAATACAAGCCAATATATCTAGAAGATAATAGCAAGCTAGAAAAGAGGGTAGTCAAAATAACACCAAAAGTCTTTTGCAAAATAGATGTGTTTTCAAAGATGTATTGATAGACGCCAGTGTCTGACTGTTTCTGACAGCGACAGGAAGTGTGTTCCAAATTGTTTTGCCAGCAAATGCGAAAGGGCGCCTTCCGTAAGTCTCATGGCGATCACATGGTATCGAAAGTTTGCCACAATCAGATGAGTAGAGGTGACTTGTGGGTAGATAAGTCGTCATGAGCGCTTCGAGATACGACGGTGCCACGTCATGCAAGCAGCGGCAGCATTGAGTTATAATTTTATACTCTATGTGACTCGGACTGGCAGCCAATGCAACTGTCTCAGAACTGTTTTAGCATAGTCGAATTTGCGTTTGCAAAGAACAATGCGAGCCGCATTATTCTGTGCTTCTTTAAAATTTTATCCAGGAGCGTAGGTGGGAGACACACAATTAGAGCCTTTTGGTAGTCCATGAATGAAGGCAGACGTCAGTCTCTTTGTTGCATCAGACTTTAAAAAGTTTTGATATGACTAATTCTTTGCAGCTCTAGAAAAAAGCCTTGCATAGCAAGTTAATGTGATTTTCTATAGTTAGTGTTGAGTGTAAGTAGACACATAGGTTTCGCACTTCTGAGAAAAATCAATCTGTATGCCCAAGAGAATAAGGGGTGGTGTGGGTAGATTTCTACACCATGTCTGGACATTCTTTTGATTCATCCACTGAGTTACCTAAACCTAAGATGTCCCAAGTTGTTCATATTAATTAGTTCAGTAGATTTCTACACCATTGATGAACATATTTAATTGTTGTACATTTTAGTTTTATTAATATTAAATAAAGAAATATTTATTTCCAAAACTTAATAAAGTATTTTTTCCCCACCTTTTATTTCATTTCATATTTATTTTTGTCGTTGTATAAGTTTATCGATCAATAAGGGATGCAATTGAAACCTTGGTTGTTGTTTTTTTTTGTTTTTTTCTCTAATAAGAATGTGGTCCATTTAGATAGAAAGTCATTAACTATTGACATCAAAATTTCTAACAGCTCAAGTCATTGTATACTGACACTGAAAACAAAGATAGATGCTTGTTGTTTAAATAGACAATATGTTTTATAAGAATATATAGGAATCATGTTTACATAAGTATGATATATGAATCTTTTTACAAATTTATAATATTGAAATCATGTTCACATAAGTATGAAATGGGAATCATGTTTACATAAGTATGATATGGAAATAATGTTTACGTACGTTTGATATGGGAATCAAGTTTTGAAGAGTATTTTATTTGAATTATTTTACAGAAGTATTTTACAGGAATTGTGTTATACATAAGTATGTTATAGGAATGTTGTTAACATACGAGTAAAATAAACGTCAAATGAATATTTTATGTTTGTAAGAAAACTAATACGATATATAACATTTAAGATTCAGCCTGTAACTGCATCCTAATTTGAACACGTTACATAATAAGCAGTCGGTAACTATACTCTAACTTAGACAAGTCATTTAAGAGTTACTCGTTGTCTACGCTCTTACATCTAGTACACATTTACAACTGATGTGTACTCTCTTACATCTAGACCCTGTTTACAACTGGTTTCTTCACTCTTACAACTAGACTTCAATTTACAACTGATGTCTATTATCTAACAACTCGACTCTTATTTACAACTGTTGTCTACTCTCTCAAAATAGATATTAATTTACAACTGGTGTCTACTCTCTCACATCTAAACACCTATTTACAACTGGTGTCTACGTCCTTTCAACAAGACTCCTATTTACAATTGTTGTCTACTCTCTTACAGCAAGACTCATATTTACAACTGGTGTCTACTCTCTCACAACTAGACACCTAATTACAATTGATGTCTATTTTCTTACAACTAGACTTATATTTGCAACTCGTGTCTACTTTCGGCCAGAATCCTACTTATAATTGGTGTCTACTCTATTACAAATAGACTCATTTTTTCAACAGGTGTCTACGATCTTACAACTAAACTCCTATTTACAATTGATGTCTACGATCTTGCAACTAAATTCCTTTTTACAATTGGTGTCTACGCTCTTACATCTAGACTCCTGTTTAAAATTGGTGGATACTCCCTTACAACTAGACTCCTATTCACAACTGATGTGTCCTCTCCTACAACTAGACTTCAATTTAAAACTGATGTCTACTCTCTAACAACTCGACTTTAATTTACAACTGGTGTCTACTCTTTTACACCTAGAATCCTTTATATAACTGGTGACTACTATCTTACAACTTGATTCTTTTTTTACACCTGGTGTCTACTCTCTTGCGATCCTTGTTTTTAAAGATGAACAAACAGTAAATGATTTGTTCATGAGCCCAACCTCCGTCAATATAAAATGAGTAAAACAGAGTTTTTTAACCCTAAAAAAATAAACGTAACAAAACAGCGAACGTGTCGGCAGAAGGCCTTCGTTAGTGAACAATACAAAAGAAATGTGAGAAACATTTATCTTGCTGACGACAGATACTACTTCCCAGCTAAGTGCCATTTCTTATTTTTATTTTTATACCGTTTTTTCTTTTCGCGTAATCATGGGTACTAGTTTACTGTTAGATCTCGATCCCCCTAGGGTCCTATTCCTCTTTTGGATCATTCTCGGTGCGATTTTGTTCAAATAAGCTTTTAAATACCATTATATATCACTGTAAAACATTAAAGATCCGTCTGGAACATTCTAGAATAAATTTAATATATTTCATTAAAACTATTAAAAAATCATTTGATAAGTATTTATTTTTCAAACACGAAATATTATACAACTAATTTTCACTACTATGACTATAGTATATTTAAATTGAAATAGGAGCCCCAATGGGGGCTTATTTAATAAAGTACCTTTTTAGTATGACTGAGATGGGGGCACTACACATGTCAGACGCATACATAATAGAGGTAAAATTTAAAACTGGTCCCATTTAAATCTACTTAAAATGCCCTAGATATAGCTTGTTAAAATGATCGAGCTTTCTGGAAAATTCTAGAATGGATATTATTAGTTTTAAATCCACCGATATTTCAACACGGACACTGAATGGATCTCGTGTAGGAGTATTTGCTGTTAATTTTTTATATATATCATATTAGGAAAAAAACAAATTCGGAGCCCCCGGCCCCAAACGGATTGTTATAAAAAATGCATAGCACCTGAAGAGTTCCTTCGGGATAATGATGGTTAAATGTTTCATGTTTGGTCAAGATCGATCAATCCATGTAAGAGCCTTTGTAGAACAAACAGACAGACAAATACACACACTTTAACATACATCTATATATAATAAAATTTTCGTACACAATTTGCAATATTATGAATTGCAAACACGCTGAGTAATTATTTCTATTTGATCCCTAGATGAAGGGATCGAAGGCAAGTGGATTACAGGTATATAAGTCATATTAATCCACTTTAAGTTACCATTCGTCACAAAACACTTGGTTAAGCATAAGTAATATTATATATACTTCTTATGATGTTTGAAATTTCAAGTTTGTATTAACATTTAAAAGAACAAAGTTAAATAATGAATGTTTTAATAATTTTAACAAAAAATTACAAAACAATTTAACTATAAAAATAATATATTTGCATGGCACAAAAGTTAAATTAAATCTCTTACGAAATCCTAAATGATACCGACTAAAAGATTAAGTATAAGAACGCGATTGTTTCCCTTGAAACACATTTATTTTGTTTAAACATAGTTCAGATGAAAGAACAGAAAATATTTGAAAAAAGATTATGTGAATGGTTCAAATTAGATACCCTGACAATATGATAGAGTTATTTTTGCTAATAGCCTTTCTCAGATTACAGAAGTGAAAAACAAGAAATATAACTCTTTAAAATAATATTATTTATAATGTTATGCTATGTCATGATTCCTCTTCTCAATCACAATGAACTCCTAGGGTTTTAATTTGTAGACATAGTGCATGACTAGGGGCTACCCATATATATTGATTGACAATCTAAGCTCAATGACTCAAATGGTTAGGTAGTCTATAGTGTCACGAGCTCCCTTATGTTCAGTGACACTTTCTCAAATGTCTACACTACCTCTTATACCACATTGTTTTAATGTGCCCAATGAAACATGACAACAATATAATTTCTCTGACACCACTTGTTTTTATCGGCTCAAGGAAACACGGCAACTATACAATAAATAAAATGGATTCTCAAATTAACTTAAAGTAACGAAAAATAATATATCTTTTAATTTTACAGTCTAAATTTAAATTTATTTATTTTTTTTAACTAATGTATGAATTTCTTATGAAACATGAAATAAAACACCTTAAAAGATATGCTATACAATATAGATGGCTGTCCCATAAATAAGACTATTCCATTAACATATGTTTAACACAAGTAAGCCACAATAGAGGCAATCCTAACTTATGCTACAAGTAAGACGCTACACATCTTTATAGCGATGTCTTGAACAAGTCGCTTCTCTTCAAATTAAGGGTCTTTTCTATCGACAAGGATTTTACCTGGATCTTTCATTCGTCTCGCCTTCGCTCTGTGAAATTATTTATTTTAAATATTTTTAAATAAATTCTCAATATTGCTGAACCATATATAGTAATCATCTACTGTGTGATATATGCAGGACTCAACCTATCCACTTACGTACTCTTCCAAATATAACTTAACACCGTGGATTACTGTGGGGGAAAAACAACTGGTGCAAGCTGTGTCTGAGTATATTTAAATGACATATATTGGTGAGATGAGAGTGGTCTGAGGTTTAGAGTCAGTGTGATGATAATGTTCTGAGGTTTAGAGTCAGGGTGATTATAGTGTTCTGAGGTTTAGAGTCAGTGTGATGATAGTGTTCTGAGGTTTAGAGTCAGTGTGATGATAATGTTCTGAGGTTTAGAGTCAGTGTGATGATAATGTTCTGAGGTTTAGAGTCAGTGTGTTGATAATGTTCTGAGGTTTAGAGTCAGTGTGATGATAATGTTCTGAGGTTTAGAGTCAGTGTGATGATAGTGTTCTGAGGTTTAGAGTCAGTGTGATGATAGTGTTCTGAGGTTTAGAGTCAGTGTGATGATAGTGTTCTGAGGTTTAGAGTCAGTGTGATTATAGTGTTCTGAGGTTTAGAGTCAGTGTGATGATAATGTTCTGAGGTTTAGAGTCAGTGTGATGATAATGTTCTGAGGTTTAGAGTCAGTGTGATGATAGTGGTCTGAGGTTTAGAGTCAGTGTTATGATAATGTTCTGAGGTTTAGAGTCAGGGTGATTATAGTGTTCTGTGGTTTAGAGTCAGTGTGATTATAGTGTTCTGAGGTTTAGAGTCAGTGTGATTATAGTGTTCTGAGGTTTAGAGTCAGTGTGATTATAGTGTTCTGAGGTTTAGAGTCAGTGTGATGATATTGTTCTGAGGTTTAGAGTCAGTGTGATGATAGTGGTCTGAGGTTTAGAGTCAGTGTTATGATAATGTTCTGAGGTTTAGAGTCAGGGTGATTATAGTGTTCTGTGGTTTAGAGTCAGTGTGATTATAGTGTTCTGAGGTTTAGAGTCAGTGTGATTATAGTGTTCTGAGGTTTAGAGTCAGTGTGATTATAGTGTTCTGAGGTTTAGAGTCAGTGTGATGATATTGTTCTGAGGTTTAGAGTCAGTGTGATGATAATGTTCTGAGGTTTAGAGTCAGTGTGATTATAGTGTTCTGAGGTTTAGAGTCAGTGTGATTATAGTGTTCTGAGGTTTAGAGTCAGTGTGATTATAGTGTTCTGAGGTTTAGAGTCAGTGTGATGATAATGTTCTGAGGTTTAGAGTCAGTGTGATGATAGTGTTCTGAGGTTTAGAGTCAGTGTGATGATAGTGTTCTGAGGTTTAGAGTCAGTGTGATGATAATGTTCTGAGGTTTAGAGTCAGTATGATGATAATGTTCTGAGGTTTAGAGTCAGTGTGATGATAATGTTCTGAGGTTTAGATTCAGTGTGATTATAGTGTTCTGAGGTTTAGAGTCAGTGTGATGATAGTGGTCTGAGGTTTAGAGTCAGTGTGATGATAATGTTCTGAGGTTTAGAGTCAGTGTGATTATAGTGTTCTGAGGTTTAGAGTCAGTGTGATTATAGTGTTCTGAGGTTTAGAGTCAGTGTGATTATAATGTTCTGAGGTTTAGAGTCAGTGTGATTATAATGTTCTGAGGTTTAGAGTCAGTGTGATGATAATGTTCTGAGGTTTAGAGTCAGTGTGATTATAGTGTTCTGAGGTTTAGAGTCAGTGTGATGATAGTGTTCTGAGGTTTAGAGTCAGTGTGATTATAGTGTTCTGAGGTTTAGAGTCAGTGTGATTATAGTGTTCTGAGGTTTAGAGTCAGTGTGATGATAATGTTCTGAGGTTTAGAGTCAGTGTGATGATAATGTTCTGAGGTTTAGAGTCAGTGTGATGATAGTGTTCTGAGGTTTAGAGTCAGTGTGATTATAGTGTTCTGAGGTTTAGAGTCAGTGTGATGATATTGTTCTGAGGTTTAGAGTCAGTGTGATGATAGTGGTCTGAGGTTTAGAGTCAGTGTGATGATAATGTTCTGAGGTTTAGAGTCAGTGTGATTATAGTGTTCTGAGGTTTAGAGTCAGTGTGATGATAATGTTCTGAGGTTTAGAGTCAGTGTGATGATAGTGTTCTGAGGTTTAGAGTCAGTGTGATGATAGTGTTCTGAGGTTTAGAGTCAGTGTGATGATAGTGTTCTGAGGTTTAGAGTCAGTGTGATGATAGTGTTCTGAGGTTTAGAGTCAGTGTGATGATAGTGTTCTGAGGTTTAGAGTCAGTGTGATGATAGTGTTCTGAGGTTTAGAGTCAGTGTGATGATAGTGTTCTGAGGTTTAGAGTCAGTGTGATGATAGTGTTCTGAGGTTTAGAGTCAGTGTGATGATAGTGTTCTGAGGTTTAGAGTCAGTGTGATGATAGTGTTCTGAGGTTTAGAGTCAGTGTGATGATAGTGTTCTGAGGTTTAGAGTCAGTGTGATGATAGTGTTCTGAGGTTTAGAGTCAGTGTGATGATAGTGTTCTGAGGTTTAGAGTCAGTGTGATGATAGTGTTCTGAGGTTTAGAGTCAGTGTGATGATAGTGTTCTGAGGTTTAGAGTCAGTGTGATGATAGTGTTCTGAGGTTTAGAGTCAGTGTGATGATAGTGTTCTGAGGTTTAGAGTCAGTGTGATGATAGTGTTCTGAGGTTTAGAGTCAGTGTGATGATAGTGTTCTGAGGTTTAGAGTCAGTGTGATGATAGTGTTCTGAGGTTTAGAGTCAGTGTGATGATAATGTTCTGAGGTTTAGAGTCAGTGTGATGATAGTGTTCTGAGGTTTAGAGTCAGTGTGATGATAGTGTTCTGAGGTTTAGAGTCAGTGTGATGATAATGTTCTGAGGTTTAGAGTCAGTGTTATTATAGTGTTCTGAGGTTTAGAGTCAGTGTGATGATAGTGTTCTGAGGTTTAGAGTCAGTGTGATTATAGTGTTCTGAGGTTTAGAGTCAGTATGATTATAATGTTATGAGGTTTGGAGTCAGTGTGATGATAGTGATCTGAGGTTTAGAGTCAGTGTGATTATAGTGTTCTGAGGTTTAGAATCAGTGTGATTATAGTGTTGTGAGGTTTAGAGTCAATGTAATGATAATGTTCTGAGGTTTAGAGTCAGTGTGATGAGAGTGGTCTGTGGTTTAGAGTCAGTGTTATGAGAGTGGTCTGAGGTTTGGAGTCAGTGTGATGATAGTGATCTGAGGTTTAGAGTCAGTCTGATGATAGTGGTCTGAGATTTGGAGTCAGTGTGATGGTAGTGGTCTAAGATTTAGAGTCAGTTTCATGATTGTGGTCTGAGGTTTATAGTAAGTGTGATGAGAGTGGTTTGAGGTTTAGAGTCAATTTGATGATAGTGGACTGAGGTTTAGAGTCAGTGTGATAAGAGTGGTCTGAGGTTTAGAGTGAGTGTGATGAGAGTGGTCTGAGGTTTAGAGTCAATGTGATGAGAGTGTTCTGAGGTTTAGAGTCAGTGTGATGATAGTGTTCTGAGGTTTAGAGTCAGTGTGATTAGAGTGATCTGAGGTTTAAATTCAGTTTGATGAGAGTGGTCTAAGGTTTAGATTCGGTGTTATGATAGTTGTCTTAGGATATTCATTTAATGATTATTAATTTTCTTAAGTGTGGAACATGTATGACTGTGTTGATGTTCTCAACTGTGGAATATGTTTGACTGTTTAGTTGTCCTTAATGACAAAACACAATATACTAACTATTCAATACATTTAAGACATGATTGAAAAAATAGTTTTTAAAACTTTTTTTTTTATTTAATTTTTAATATTAATATTTATGAAAGCAAAACAATCAAATTTGAAGTCTTAAAGGTCATTAGTTACATTTACAGTGATACGTTAGAACTAAAATATCAATAAAAAATAATAAATAAAACAATATAATCATTTCTCCATCTTCTAAACGCGTTTACACACCTTACTAAAAAGATTAACTTAATTTCCCTCAAAACTCAACGATTCTGACTACTGCCATAAATTATGGCTGCAATATGCTTTTAAGATTTTTAAAAAAATTATAATTTTGTACATGAATTTTCTATCTTTAAAAAAACAAAAATTCAAAGGGGAATATGTAAGCATTTCTTTTCAATTGACATAATCATTGTAATATTTCATTTTTTAGTATTTATTATATAAAACATGTAAAACATTTTTTTCATATATTATCAAGATGATATGCTCTTAGATACTATTTAAAATAAAAATGTATATTGGTCATTTTTACTCGTATTCGATTGTTTTTAAACGTATGTATTGTTTTTATGAAATTTATGAATTTATTATTCTAAAGCAAATATATATAAATTTATGGATATGCTTATCCAATGCTTTCATCAATTAAATTGTCACCTGGACAAAAAAAACCAAGAAACTTCAGTTGGACACCTCTCCAATTTGATCCTTACTTGTAGGGATCCGAATTAAATTATCGCCCCCCCCCCCAGTCTCCTTTTCCTCTCCAAAACCCCCATTTCCTCATTGCTGTCATCTCGCATTACCTCACTACCCTTCCCTACTAGTGTTCCCCTTCTCTTTCGCCTCATCTTCCTACGCAAATATCATTAGCAGATTCTTGTTTTATTCAAATAAAATCAAACATTGTTTCTAATCATCCCATTTGTTATGACATCCAAGGGTCAGAGTTGATTGTTGTGTTTACGACACAAAAGCTTCACTATCCTTCATATCAGAATCAGTCCGAGTACTATGTTGACAATGGCGTAGATAGGGTTTTTGTTGATAGTGGCGCAGTTAGAGTGTTTGTTGACAGTGGCGTAGCTAAAGTGTTTGTTGACAATGGCGTAATTAGAGTCTTTGGTTACACTGGCGTTACTAGAATGTTTGTCTACAGAGGCGTAAATAACTAACACACATATTCTGGTGAATGTCTGAGATTATACTCTTATGAACCCATATAGTAAATTGGCTAACAGGTTCATCTGCTGAGCTGAGCCTAAAACATTTTCCTCACAAAGAATTCTTCAACCGCCCTAGCTTCCACCGGGACATCTAGTGAGTGACTTTTGGTCAACAGGTGCGCTAGTGTCTCCGTGACCAGACTGCAATGCCTGAAGCCAGGATCCCTGTTGTTATTAAGCCGACAGAAATATGTGCCAATGGGACATGGCTCAGTGCGCACTGTTTTTAAACTAATCTTAACTGGCCTCGGTCTTCCCAGCCATGAGTCTTGTTTGCTTGCGGTTGGCAGAAAAGACGCCCCTGGTCGTGCTGTCTGCCCATAGCCTATACCGAATTTTGCCAGAGTGTCCACTTTCTCATTGCCATTGACGTTGACATGACCTGGGATCTACTGCACTGTGAGTTTACCTCCTACTTCATTGATTTTGACCACGTCATCAACGATGACGTCAACTAAGTGGATGCTGCCTAGTCTCTTTCTCAAGATCTCAAGAGAAGATATCGAGTCCGAGAAAACTATCACATCGAGCCACGCATGCTTCATCTTTTTCAATGTGTAATGCACTTTCTCTAGGGCCCTGTGAATAGCCTCAAGAATGTCATCGACATTTGATGCTGCAGTCCCACAGGGCCCCGAGAGTTCTTCATTCTGGGGTCCTCCTCCACTCCAACCCCAGAGGTTCTTTCTCTTAGATTGGCACAGCAATCCATGAACACTTACACTGGTATGTTTGAAAATACTTCCAATGTCCCTAGGAAACACGCTTTCTGAACATGTTCAGGGCTGCGTTTCGGCACTGCTGCATCAATCAAGGCCAAATATATGGAGGGACTTGAGGGTTCCACATATGGCGAATGGACTGGGATTAGGGTCAGACGTTCTCTATTGCAAGGCAGGTCGACTGTTCTCTCAAGCTCCACGACCTGGTGCATGAAAGAGGATTGCTTTAGTCTCCTGCCCGCCACCCAGTTTTCTTGCATCTGAAACGACGGTTCCTTCTCGTTCAGCTGTCGGTACCTCTCTACGGTGCATAATATTGGTTTTCCCCTCCTGTTTTGTAATGGGTCTACATTGGCCAAGATCTCTACAGCAGCCGTCGGTACCTCTCAACAGTACTTAATATTGATTTTTCCCTACTGATTTGTAATGGTTTATTTTATTTATTTATTTAGGCATTTTTATATAGCGCTTACCATAAAGCTCTAAGCGCTTTACAATTATTAAAAACATGTAAACTAAGTAAAAAAAAAATGGGACACTAGGATAGTAACTACTATACTATAGAAACAATTAAAATGGCTATATAACGAGGACACTTTGACACGTTTTGGCCTTTACTTTAGGATCAACCCGAAACAGAAAATGAGGCAGGGCAAGGAGGGTGCATCACAGGTCATAGGCGGACCTAAACAGATGAGTTTTAAAGGACTTTTTGAAAATGGACGAGGTTTCACAATGACGGATATGGGAGGGGGGCTGGTTCTACTATGGCCAAGACCTCTACAGCAGCCTTCGGTACCTCTCAACTGCACTTAATATTGATTTTCCCCTCCTGATTTGTAATGGTTCTACATTGGCCAAGACCTCTTGACATCACAGCTGTGGGTGTGGTCCAGAATGCAGACACAAATCGACCGTCCAAGGTACTTACAATCCAGGGAGGGGGGAAGTCTGACAGTTTGCAAAACGGGGGATAGGGGTACACATATTATGTGAGGTTATCATTCCTGTAAGAACCTAAATTTGACAATGAAGTTGAAATATCTATTGTGATGGGCGTATCCTGAAAGAGGATGCGATTATTAAAAATGTGATTGTTTAATAGTCAAGTGTGTTTAAATCTTGAGAAAATAATAAGTCTTTTTTTTAAATTTCACATTTCATTTGCTCTACAATTTAATTAAAATTATTTTTTCTTGAAAAAAAAAAATCTTTCACATAACAGAAAAAAACTGCACCACTAAAGGTTTTATTTTTGACAAACATAACATTGGGAACATTTTCTAGTTTTAACAAAACCTAATTCAAAACATAAATAAAGAAAATGTAATGACAGAGGAACATCCTATTTAAAACATCTTTATAGTTTAGTTTATTTTTATATCATTTTAAATGAGTTATAAGTATAGGTTTATATAGCCAAATAAGATAACTGTAATTTAAACTAACTATTATGTAAATATACTTTTAAAAAAAAAAAATAATAATAATTAATGGAAACAAATAATAATTTCAGTGACTGTTGGAGCTGTCTACTATAAACTTTAAAATAGTAATTAAATACTGCTGAACGTTTCTGTTATTTCAATTAATTGTTTCAATTTTTATATTTTTTTTTTTTTAAAGAGCAAATAAACAATACCTTCCGTTTAAAAAAAAAAATAAAAAATTACATAAAATTGGTTATATTGTGTGAGACATTTGTTTTATTTTTGTTATTATTGTAAAAGATTTTAAAACGTTCAATAACAAAAAACACAATTAGTCCTTAAAAATTTAAAAAATTATTTTTACTTTTATATTATAAGTGTTTTTTTAAAAATCTAAAACATATTAAATTTAAGTGAAATTTATCACAAACAAACTATGCAATACCCCGGTTAGATCGGCCGTTAGTTGCTAACACCGCGTTTGATTTATTCAAGTGGTAGTCCGCTTGATATCGATGTCTATCTTGAGGGATTCAATGAACAACCAGTAATGACAACAAATGCAACCGCATTAGAGTAAATATTGTCCCATCCCCCTATCACGTATGACATTTCAATCCTTCATTTTCAATAATTATTTACTGTAATCACACAAAAAAAATAGATTAATATTTAAAAATACTACACAAAACGTCTCGAATTCGATCCCGACACTGTCTACCATCACCCCCCCCCTACATGTTTACAATATATTTCTATATGTATTACTTACTTGTTTTTTTAGCTAACGTCCGACACACCATGAAGATGGTTTCGACTTCGCAAGACGATTATCCACAAGGCATGAGATTTTCTTCTAGGATTATGCATTGGTGAGTTGCTGGTTAGACGAGGTGCTAGTGATATGAGTTTCTGGTTTGATGGGGTGCTAGTTAAATGAGTTGCTGGTTACATGGGGTGCTTGTTAGATAAGGTGCTGCTCAGATGGTGAACTGGTTAGATGGGGTTCTGGTTAGACTGGTTACTGGTTAGATGGTCAGATCTAAAATGTAACGTATGATGTGTTTGTATCTGGCTTCATGTGATGGAGTTTTCAAACTAAATGCTTATCAAGAACTATTTAGGAGCCACCATAGAGCAGTCAATGTTTTCTGATCCAGCATTGCTGACAAATGAAAGGTGAAGGAAATTAATTGTGACTAAATAGTTGACAAATATGCAGATTTGAAGACAAGGAAAAGAACATTTTAAATAAAGTAAATTTAATGTAAAAAATATCTAAAACTTAACGTTGTTACAGTTCTTAAATAAAATACCTCCTGAAAGTCAAATAATTTATTGTTAATGTTATTGACATTTTTATACTGAGGACATATTTTAACTATAAAAAATGTATCGTTCAAGTCAGGGGGAAACGTGATTTTTGAGGGGGGGGGGAGTTGACACAGTGATTTACAACAAAGTTTGACACAGTGAATTACCACACTGGTTGACACCATGACTTACCACACCGGATAACACAATGACTTACGACACGGGATGTGACCATACATTTACTACACGGTGTGACACCAACTCTAGCTACGCCAGAGGTGTTATGTTCCAATTATTTGTTATATCCGTTTTAATAACTTATTACTTTGAGCAGTGGCAGCACATTATTAAAAACAATTGTTCTAATTGATAATAATTTACTTGTCTATCATGTCTACTCATCTAGAAGCTTTAGTGAGTTTTAAAAAGATACTAACAAAGTAGGTTGTTCTTAATATTTAATAAAAAATAACAATACATAAATATGACTAAATTTCACTTATTGTGTTAAAAATGAAAATCTTAGAAGTAATGATTGGTCATCTAGTATTTAAAAAGCTAATTTCTTGTTAACAGTTACATTTTTACTCTGGGCACACTTGTAATTAATTCAGTATAAAATGTGCTATATTTTATGTCCCCATAATCGTGTTCGTAAACTAAGTGAATTTTTAAAAATCAAACATTTGCAATTTGTAATTACTGTTCTTCATTCGAACACAATTGTCAAGAAAATGCAACAAACAAATAAAAATAAATAACGAATAATGAATATTATTATTTGAGATAAATTTTAAAAATATTTTTTAAAAATAAAAATGTATTAAACATGAATAAAAAATAATAATTCATAGGCAACAATTGCAATTTTTTTCTTTTTTTTAAATATTTTTTTGTTGTTGTTTGACACGAATTAGGATTTCGACATTTGAATGTAATTTTGTTATAATTGCATTTTTTTTTTTTAAAGAAAGGAAATAACATATTTTGTAAGAAAATCTAATGAATTAATTTATTTATTATCTTGCGTATTATATAGGAAAAAGGAATAACTTTAATATATGTTTAAATAAAGTAAATTACTCTTTAACCAGTGTCTTTTTCATTTTCACTAGCTACTAGAGAAGTATCATGCAATTGTCAAAGCTGTAGTTCACTTGAATTCGATCCCAACATGTAGGGTTATAAAACAATAATTAAGCCTTTTTGCATAGTCCATGAAATTTAAATACATAACATACGGCTTTATAGCTATAAAAATGCCATTATTCTAATGTTAATTCAATAAATATGATGCACATTGAGTTATGATGTAATTTTTTTTGAAGACTCTGTATATGTCTGTTATGTGGCAATATACTTAAACGTACTTTTATAATTTTGTATTCTTTATATTAAATTCGCTTTTGTTCGTGGTTGGCTGGCACAATCTAGCATCGCCTCTTTACATTTGAATAGAATTGACAAAGGTCTTTTTACTTTATGTCTATACTAACGTAATTATCTACTGGAGGAAATCTCTTGCATAATATGTGGTTTTTAAATTTCATAGCTGAATGGGGCAAAAGGTTTTGTACAGGTCCGAATTTGATTATTTTAAATTAATAGCTGAATGACACTTTTTAGAATCTATTCCAATACTCTCTGGCCAAGCCTTCATATGTTTCTTACGATCTGTGTGTCTGCGCATTCATATGAGCTGAATTTGTCAAAATGAAGACTTATCAAGAGTTATTTACAATACACAAAGGGACAGTCAATGTTTTTTTATCTGGCTCTTCTATCAATTGAGTGTGAAGCGGTCAAGGGTATTGATTTTGAAAAAAAAAAGACATTTACAGGGTTGTAGTTTTGAAGAACAGGAAAGAAAATTTTAAGTTAAGTTAATGCTATGTTTTTATAACAATAACTTAACGTTGTTACGCTTTTTAGATGCATTTACCTCCTGATCTTTAATTGCTTTGTTTCTCTATGGTCATTGTATTACTTGGACTTATTTGAACAAAGAGAAATATATCATGACAATCAGAAAGGGTGGGAATGGGGATACCATGAGTTTACCACATCGTTTGACACCAACCCTAGCTAATTTTCCTGTTATTAAGCTAACAATAAAATGGAGGGGAGTTGGGCAATTGTCCTTTTTGGTGAATGACAGAAGGGATGGGACCTGGAGGGAAGCGAGATAGATGGGAGAGCAGAAATAAGAGGAGCAGGGGAGATTACTTTTGCGTCTCCTCCATACATTCCAGGATCGAATTCGAGAATTCTCCCTTTAATATATAGTTCAAATAGTATTTTCGTGAAAGATTTCTGAAAATATCAATTGCACCAATATGATAGTAAGAACCAGGACAATAAGACAAGAATATTTTGGCTAAGAGCCTTCCTCGGCAGACAGGTCAGAAGAAAAAAAGTCAAAGTAATCGATGCGCGTTAAACACTTAAATAATTGTCTGAAAAGAAAAACAAATTCAAGAATGCAACAAACTGTAACATTGCATTTTGAGTTGGCCCAACTCTCTTTAGCACAATAAATTTCTGCACCCCTTCCTTCACGCTGATCAATGGTACAGTATCGGGTTTATTATAAGCTTGTGCCAAAAGATTACCATAGTGTCATACCACAAACGGCATGATTTCAGTATAAATATGGCATTGGTCGACATAATGCCTCCAAAATAAAATTACAAATGCCTACCCCCGTTAAAAAAATAATAAAAACATTGAAATCAATTTTAATTAAACAAAAAACGTGTTGGACTGTGATAAAGCTTTCAAATAGATTACTTAGACACGAACAATTTGTGTTATTATAACAATAGAAGAAGATTAAATGATAATTTTAGAAATAAGCCTTCATTAGTACAAGAACCAAAAATAATTAAATAAGTATAAATTAAATGTACGCACGCACACACACATATATATATATATATATCCTACCTAAAAAGGAGAAAACAAATAGGCGTGGTCGAAGAGAATTGATAGAAAGAAAGTAAAGAAGAATGGAGGTGACGCAGAGTAAAATGTAAAAAAAAACAACAAACAGGAGAAAGACATGATAGTTACGTAAATCCCTTTATTTGGACCTAATAACAAAATGTCAAGATTTCATGCTCTCCAAAACCCTCCACCGATATGTTGACAGTTAACCTCGTATGATTCCACATATCAGTTCTGTTGTCAAGGAATGCTTCTGTCATCAGCGTCCTCAACTCAATAGGAGAACAGCTAATGCTGTAGCCGTAACTCTTATCATTTCAATATTATATTAATGTTGCAGTTGTTTGTGGGGTTTGTTTCAGAGCAAAATTCAAAGACTCCAGAAGATACAAAATACTGCAGCACGCATTGTATCACGGATAAGGAAATCTGACCACATCATCTCAGCTTTAAGAGATCTCCATTGGGTTCCTGTGAACGCATTAACTACAAAATTATGTTCCTAGCGTACAGCTGCATAGAAGGCTCTGCACCGACATATATTACAGAAGAACTGATGTATAAACATGTATGCTTTAAGAGCCTGCGGTCTTCAACACAGTACTTACTGAGAGTTCCAAGTGTGGATTAACACAGAAAAAAGTCTGGCGGAGTGCGCATTTCTGAAGTGATGGCGCCAAAATTATGGACACATTTTGCCTCCTCTTATGAGGTGATGTGAAAATAATAATAAAATAATCAAAGAAACATTTTAAAACATTTTTTTTAGTTTAAATACATTTAAGAAAACGGGAACACAGTGAGCATTGATACAAGCGCTATAAAAGTATCCAATCAATCAATCAAAAAGATTACGACGAAGATGATCACCATTTTTGTACCGACTGATACAATGCCAAGTGGCTTAGCTACTATTAGTTTTGCTAATTGGCCGCAACATATTTTCTATAGTGTTTAGTTTCAGGGGACACAATTCATTTTTTTTACGTCACTACGGCTTTCAACACATTATTTTCCACCAATGAACACTATCAAGGCTCACTGTGCCCCTATCCACGTTATTCAGGCGCCCCGGGACATATGTGTCAGCTCCAACCCCTTTCGCGACGCCTCTGGCCAATGTCGCTGGCACCCTCCCACGGAAATCTGATGTGCCTCCCAGGGAAAGATGTATGGTAGAAACACTGTACATATATACTCTATCATTTCACGAGGATGGAAGGATGTCATGTTTCATTTACATAACTTAATACGTCTTACAATAAGGAATAGAATAACAATTGTATTTAATACCTAGATTAGGAAACAAATTCAAGTGGTCTACATTCAGACTGAATAATACAATTGTATTTTTTTTTTTGTTGTTTTTTAATGATGCATTTTTTTTTTCAATGTGCATCTTATTTAATGATTTAACATTATAATCATGGCATTTTTATAGCTATAAAGCCGTATGTTATGTATTTAATTTAATTTTCATGGACTATAAAATAAGGCTTAATTATTGATATTATATCCCTAAATGTAGGGATCGAATTCAAAATAACTTTTTTTTTATATACATGAATTTTAATGAAAGAAACAAATTAAATTAAGAACTGGACTAACAGAGTTACATAATAAATACAAGAGCTGTAATGGAACTTTCTTTCAAAAAATTTTCTATATTTACATTATGAAGGCTTAATTGGTATCCTGACACTTTCTTTTAAAAAGTAAACTAATTTAATTGTATCTTGATATTTAAATGATACACACAACGTATTAGGATACAATTATAATTCTAAGGAGCTCACATGTTTCTTATGAAGTAGAAACCTCTTTTTTTTTGGTAATGAGAATCATAGGCATGTAGTTAACATTGTTTTGTTTTTTTTCACGTGGATGACAATATATTTCAATCATATGGTATTAAATTTGTGAAAAAAAGAAATTTCATATAAAGTAGATAAAATAATTACAAATTCATTCAATACATATACAGAGTAAAATTAAAATAAAAACAGGCACATTTTCTGAAGTTTGAACTGAACAAAATTGTAACATTATAATAGTGTGTACTAAATTGAACATTTTGGTAAATTACTATTTTTTTAAAACATGATGTCTAAATGAGTTGGAATGATAAACTATGAATGTATTATTTGTCATAATATTTCTTAACATATGTTTTGAATTATGTTTTGTATTTTAAATCTAAAAAGTGTTTCTAATGTAATGTCTGTGTAATTATGTTTGTGGAAAAAAGCCATAAGTCTGTGGTGCCATACATGTTTTCTGTATTGTGAAAGTAATATCAGACTTATTGTGTGTTGTTTCTTGTTTATTGATGCTGGTATTGTGTTTAGTGTTATAGCTCTGTCTATATCTACTGGGTGAACTGTACCTGCTTGTATGATTTGTTTAAATGTAGATTTATTCTGCAAAATTGTGTTGCATGTCAGATATAAATGTTGTTCTGTCTCATCAGCCCCTGTCCTGCAGAGTGAACATTCCATGTTCCTAACCCTGTCCTTATATGGTCTTGATGATACTGGTGACATATTGTATATGAGTCTATATGTTATTTCTTTGTCTTTATTTTCGATTTCTTTAATGTGTGTATTTTTAAATGTATTCTTAGTGTTTATTGTTCCATAAACATGTGTCCATTTTACCCTATTGTAGAGTGGTGTTGCTTGTTTCTTTATTAAATGTGTGTAAATTTTTTAGTTGTCTTGTGTATAAGTGTTTCGTTACCTTTTAATGCTTGAGTGCATGCCATATGAAAATCCGATTGTTTTCTTCCCATGTAGTTGGGTGTGTTGTTATCAATTTTATTAACTGTCCTAGCCTTTTCCCAATGTAATAATGCGTAAATAAATGTTCCTCCTTCTTTCTAATGGCTTGTCCTATAAATTTTATTCTAAGTGCTTCTAGTTTTGTTTGTATGTCTTGTAAATTAATCCCCCCTTCTTGTTTAGATTGTATTTAATGTTGTATTTTTAATGTTTTGTATTGTTCCCTGATATATGTAATTCCTGATGTGTAAGTTGATTTGTCTTAAAATGGATGGTGGAGGTCCCCACATGTTCCCTGTGTATATGGTTTTAGGAATTACATAATATGTGTTTATGATTGTGCTCCGGCCAAAAATTGTGTGTGCTGTGTATTGATGTCTGTCAATAAACTTTTTTATTGATTGTTCAATGTTTTGCCATGTTTCTGTGTTAGTTTGTTTCTGTTTGTTTGAAAAATAAATGCCATATATCCTAAGACTATCTTTCCTTACGATTTCTAAAGGAAAATCTAGTCTATCTTTCCACTTACCTATCCCCATAATTTCAGAATTAGCTATGTTTATTTTAGACCCACTACCTCTTCCAAATTCTTGAAATATTGCTTTTATTTTTGAAATAGACTTATTATCAATAGGAAAAAAAAAATGTGTCATCTGCATATGCAATGACTTTTGTTTCATTACCTCCAGGAATCCTTACTCCTTTAATACTCTCCTCCCTTCTAATGCTCTCTAACAAAGTTTCAAAGGATAGGATATAAAGGTAAGGGGAAAGGGGACACCCTTGTCTAACTGACCTGTCAATTTTAATGTCTTTAGAAAGTGTGTTGTTAATTATAAGATTACTAATGGGGGACTTGTATAAAATTTTAACCCAAATACAAAAATAATCTCCTATATTGTTGTGTTGTAATATTTTATGTAGGTATTTATGGTCTACCCTATCAAAGGCTTTTTCTTGGTCTAGAGATAATATGCAAGTTTGGATGTTTATGTCATTTGAATATTGAATATGCTAACTAGTAAAACAAGTCTATAAATTCAGATTAAACCGAGCCAACATTAGTAAAGCATATTTATTGGTACATATATTTCTTTTTAAAATAGAAAGGTAACGTTTTTATTTCAAATAAAAAAAATCATTAACGAAATAAGTTATTAATTATTTGAAGACTTGCTGCACAAAATTTCTATAAAAACATGTACCACAAATATTTTCATTACAAAAAAAAATTAAATATCTCACAAAAATCCTCAAAGTTATAACCAAAAAAGATTTTGAAAGCAAATTAATTGTTTCCCTTGAAAAACATTTATGAAAAGCAAACATCCTTTTAAAAGAAGAAAATAACATAACACGGTTTATAAAAGCTTGATTTTAGAACCAGCAAAATAAGACATGAATTTTCGTTTGATAGTCCTCCTCAGCACACAGGAAAGATGAAAATAGGGCAAGAAATACTGACACGTTGATAACTTAATTAATTGACATTGTTATTTTCGGAAGCTGGTTTTCCAAAACCAAAATAACAGAAAGCGTTTAATGTAAAAAATTAAATAATTTTTAATAGCATGTTTTGTTTGTGTTTTCTTTTTTGTACTCACTGTCAATGTTTCATTCAGACATCTTTCCAAGAGGAGAGGGGCAACGTCTGCCCACTTTGCAAGTAAAGTCCCTAATGGATAATAATGAGTACAATAAAACGAAAATATATATACATTTTAAAAAAAAATAGATTGTCATTAAATAAACAAGTAACTGGTGCCTTAAAATATATTAGTTTATCCTCATATTTAAAGCTAATCTCGCTCAAGGCTTACATAATTTGATTATAAATATCAGTTTTGTTTTTAAATTAGTAAGATCAAGATTAAGACAATTTTACAGGTTACATATTTTAACAGTCTCTCAGAACTCATACTGCCATATTTTGATTTAGAGCTCATCTGTAGATCAAAATAAATTTTTAAAAACCATAAAGTGGACATTTGATGAGAGTATTTTTTGGGCCAAAACTCTCTTGTAGTTCTTTTGTTTTACAAGAAATTAACAATGACAGTAGCTAGAAGTCAAGATTTTCAAATATTGTAGAAACAGCAAGATTTTAAAATCTGAAGGAACCTCCGAGATTTCGAAAAAATTTAAGGAACAGTGCTAGTAAAGACAGGTTTTGACACTAAGATGAATGTTTTACTACTGCTACTACTATTACTACATTACATTCCTTGCAAAGAATGTTTTACTTGATTATCACTGTTTAGCTTTAAGTCAGACTATTACACATTAACTTCATTTATTATCTAGCTGACATATAGTTTGCCCAATATTTTTTAATATGAAATAACTTTCATTGAGGATTGATGATACAAACTTTTGTTTAACTTGATCCACGAAATTTTAAGAAATCAATATACATTTTAAATGTTATTTTTAATACAGTTGTTGACTTAGCTAACCATTACCTCTAAGTTTACTAATGTCAAAGTCTAGATATGTGTCATTAAATGTTATTTTAACCAGTTGTAGACTTAGCTAACTATCAACTACATCAGTAGGATTGACTGTTAGAATACGGAAATTGGGAACTTTTTGGAGATTTATCCATACATATAGGGATGTATCGCAAAAGATATTTAAAACAAATTAGTTCATATCTTTGACTTTGATGATTCAGTGAACAAAATGTATTAACTTCATCAGCAACATTTTTATAAGACAATAAAAAACAAATTCTTTAAAGAAAAATTTTCAAAAAAATTGCTTTTAAAAGTGTAAAATAAAGTTCCAATAAAGCTGTTACATTCATGTGAATTTTAAAAAAAAAACAATATCATTGTGTGCTTCCATATCATAGAAATAGAGATTTAAATAGAGGGGTAATGTGTAATAACCTTGTTTCCAAGGGACACACTAGTTATAGTTTGTTTCTTTTTTTTTCAAACTTTTTTTGTATATGTTACCGGCAATGTGTGAAATACAGGCATTTTATAGAATGCCTAGGCATTATATAGAATGCCTGGCGGTTTTAGGCAAAGTATGAAATATTTTATTTTCGTGATTAAGTTACATACTTTGTCTAGGCATTTTATACATTGCCTAGGTATTATATATAATGACAAATATAATTCAGACAAAGTTTAAAAGAGCATAAAGAATTTTTTTTTTATTGGAAAAACACATTTGAATACGAAAGATAACAATAAAACTGGAAAGCAAAGGTGTCATTGAGCTACTTGTTGCAGCAAGTAAGGCAGGCAAAGGTGTCATTGAGCTACTTGTTGCAGCAAGTAGGGCTGGAGTGGCATTTTGAATTGCACTTAATTTTCGTTTTCAAACAAAGACACTTCATGTTTTGGCACCTGGTCTTGCACATACACCACACTTAGCCTTGACCGCTTCCTGTTGACTGAGAGATAGCAGCAGATCGGAGAGGTATTTCATGGGCTGGGACGTCTTCAACTCTCAATAAATCTTTTGGACATACAGTGAACTGTGATCTCGAATACAATTGTTTCAAGATTCCTTGTGCAGTTCCAAGTCGGTAAAAGCCGTCTTCTGTCTCTGTCATAACAACTGCCAAAAGATTGCGCGAGTCACCTCGTCCCTTGTAAACGTCAGGAATAGGAACACACACAGTGGCTCCTAAAGGTGTAGGCGGGAACTTTTTGTCAGAGTTTATTTTCATTTTTTGGCCTGGATTTCAAGTTTCGATTTAGATTCTTTTCTAGCCTCTATAGCTCTCTTCATCTTGAAACACAAGCTGCACAAAATACCAACACTATAACCTTCTATTTCCTCGTCTCCATCGTCTTTAGCAGCATGTCCACAGATCACATGAACATTACGGTGACAGTTTCGGCATGTATGGGCCCCGCTGCTTTCTTTTAAGCAGACACAACAAACACCAGAAGTGGAAGGCTCTTTGGTAACCATGACGTCACAATCAGTTTGGATTCCTCCATTACTGGTTGCATTTCTTCAGTATTCTGTATAGCAGGCTCTGTATCTTGCATCTGACGATTTGCTTCTTCCTGCTGTGTTGTTTTTACGCTTTCTATTATTTTTTCGAGTTCTTCTTCTATATCTTAAGGGCCCATGATCAATTTATTGATCATTTTGGCTCCTATGCATGTAGATGGGATTTGCAATGTTTCTGTATGTCTTGCAAAACGTCCAGGGGTATGGAAGACGTTGCAAGGCCCACTTTAGCTTTGCAGCCAAACAGAGCTTCATAAGGCGTTCTCTTGATCCCAGAATGAAAGGCCCTGTTCTTCATAAGTTTGATGAATCGTAATCCCTCAGCCCAGTGGTCAGTTTTTTCATCTTGCATCCAAGCACATGGCATGTTTTCGATGTCTTGATTAGCTCTTTCGACACTGCCCTGGCCTTGTGAGTGGCGCGGTTTACCATGGACGATCTTCAACTTGGACCAGTACTCCTTTAGGCTGTTAACCACATTGTTGGTAAATTCCCGGCCATTATCGGACTGTAGAAATGTTGGAGCGCCAAGCAACGTAAATATGTCCACTAATATGTAGATTAACTCTTCCGCCCTTTTGGATGTTAAAGCCCTCAGAACCACAAACTTTGTGAGATGATCTTGGTACACCATTATAAATTTATACTCCCTGTCAGGATGGGATTGAAAATCGATAAGATCGACCTTACCACGGGAGTTGAATTCAGAAAAAATCATAGGCTTCACCTCAACACCTTCACCACAACACCCTTTGTGACACCTTTTTGTTTCTTCTGGCACGGCTCACAAAGGTGGAGGTAAAGTTCAATATCATTACGTGTAATGTTCTTATACTTGTGTGAAAGTTCTTTCAACATTCTGTCCCTTCCTCCATGTCCCACTGCCAAATGAGCCTCGTGAAGTACGCCAAATAATTCAGAATCCGTGACATAGAACTGAATAGCGCTGTCGCCTTCTTTAACAGGATAGATCAACTTAATTTTGTTCTCTACCGCCATTACATCATTGCGTTTCAGGAGCCAATAGTCTCGTGGTTTCTTCTGATTTGTCATCCGAGCCATTTTCACATCATCCACTAATTTTTGGTATTTAGTTTCCGTTAGAGAAACGCAGTTTTTAGCAGTATTGGCTCGCAATTGAGAAAGTTCATCGTAGAACCGCCGTTGCATGCAAACATACCTTGATTCTTGATCTGAAGCTACAATCTGATCTTCCAACATCTCGGCAGCCATCTTGAAACAATAGGGGTAGCGTCTTTGGCGGGAGTACGAAGCACGCGTGTCGCGATCGCCACGCCACCACCAAGCAAAGAATCAAACATAAATGGCGGGGTATTCTATACATTGCCGGGTCGCTCTTAGGCATTATATAGAATGCCTAGGAAATATGTGAAATAAAAACCATTTCATACTTTGCCTACAATTTTCAGGCATTCTATAGAATACCTAGGCATTCTATATACTGCCGATTTCACACATTGCCGGTAACACATATATTAAAATATTTTATTTTTTTAAAAATAATGTATTTTACTTTTTTTGTTGTAGAAATAATTCATTTTTACATAGCATGTTGAAACCAAATTTCATAATTCGGACCCAAGAATGCGTACTTTTTGGTTTTTTTTTCGTTTCAAGCTGCCTTGTGCCGTTTTACACTTAATTGATTTACAATAGATATTTAATTACTAATTTTTTTTTTAATGATTGCCTCTTTTCTGTTTAAGCTGGAGTTCATTCGTACTAAAGAATTCGATCTTATTTGTGAGGATGCAACGACATAAAGGCGGTTGCCCTATCTCCCTGTACAAATAAATCAATAGCTGATACCTGTCATAACAAACTTTCTATCTTTAAATAGAAATAGTTCAACTCTTTATAATATGTCAAACAAGAAACAGTGACAGTGGCCTGAGGCGTAGCAAAAGGGAGAAGTGTGGGGACAAATGTCCCGATGCAACATTCGTGGGTAACAGCAAAATGTAGCTTTATGGTACTTACTGAATAAAAATGATTTTTAGAGCTGGGGCGGGAGGAGGGGAAGGTCGTGAACATGAATCAATGTCCCTTGTTGACAAACATTGTCCGTACGCCTCTGCAAGTAAGGCCAATTGGGGGTCAGCCCAGTGTCACTTTTCTAATCATTAAGCGGGAGAATGTATAGTAAAATGCTTTGTTTTTTTCGTTAATTGGTGTGTTGCATAAGTCTTGGCAAGACTAGAGTATCACTAACACTAACTACGCTAGTAAATATTGTCTCTCTCAGAACCAAGTAATACAGAACAATGCTAGATATAAAATCATTTTTTTTCTGAAGAAGTGCAAAGATGGGGGCTTGAAAATATGTTTGAAAATTTCAAGCTATCATATCTTCCTTTGTACTACAATAAACGCTGCCAATGTCAGGTTAACTACTCCATCATCTATTGTACTTTAGTCTGGTACCAATGCCCACCGTTTCCCTTCTCATCACTGGTAATTTGAAACATTTAATATGAAATATTATTTATTTTATCTAAACTATTTTATAGTCATTGGTATACAATGCAAAAGAGATTTATTTTTAGTATAAATTTATCATTTTCTATTGGGTTATAAGACCTAACTTTCCCCACACTTTAGATGACTATGGCTAAAAATGAAATATGCCCTGAATTACCCAAGATTTTCTTACATTTTATACATTTGTACATGCAAACTATTATTGTACTATTACATAAATAAATATATTTAGAACACATCAATAGTTTTCACCGAATGTTCATTTAAAGATGATATATTGTTTTAGTAATAAAACTTAGATGTAAACATTTTCTTTAAGATATAATAAGTTTGTTTGAATGGTAAAGCAGAAAAAGTGGGCCTTTGGGTCTATAACTAAAAGCAATATATCATGTCATAAATTATAGTAATCTTAAACGGAAACAAAAACCGGACGAAACTATTTATTGTTTGTCTTTCACGGACCAATTTCAGAATTCTTGTACAACTATCTAACATCAAAGACAGCATTTTGAATTTTATTTGCAAAACTATAATAAATTTTTTATTTTTTTATTTTTTTCAATTTATTGCATCCCTACATGTAGGGGAACGAAATCGGGAACAATCCCAGGCTTGACAACTGTTAGACAATATATTGATCTGTTGGTTGAGCTTTTAAATTAAATATAAATTTGGTATATACAAAATATCTCAATGTTTATTAAAACTATGTTTCAAATTGAAAAAGCATAACATTTTTGTTTTGATAATTTTTAAATAAACTTTTGTTCTACAAATTAAAAATAAAATACCCCAAAACAATGTCTAAATGTAGATATATAGGAATATTTAAAAGCCTTCATAATTATTTCCCTTGTAAGCAAATTTATTGGAATTAACCCCCTCACTTGTTTTCCAATACTTAAATTAAATTTTAAAAATCTATAAAATAGAAGCATGCAACAATAATACAATGCATAATTTGTGAGAATTATTATTTATTTTAAACATTTTAGTAGATTTTTGTAAAAGGGTGTTTTTTCGAGTATTCTATTACTTATTCTTTACTGTTTCCATCTTAACGTTAGCTCATATAGTACTGCAAAGTTAGCACGTGATTTGTGATACATAGATCGTTTTACTTTAATATATTTTAATACATAAAATAACATTTGAAATACAGTTTGAAATTATACCGTTTTAATCATATCGATCTTGACTTTTATATATTGAAAAGAATGTGCTTTGTGTGTTGCTACTAAGTATATTTGTGTGATCATTTTGATAGTGTCATTTTATCGATTGATTCGGGTATTTTTAATTGCGTTTTATCATTAAGTATAATTGTTTTGACACGAGACTCAGGCTAGAGTCATTCACAAATATATGTCATATAACTACAGAGTCATCAACCAATATATATCATTTAACTACAGAGTAATCCACCAATCTTTGTCATTTAACTTAAGAGTCATCCACCAATATATGCCATTTAACAACAGAGTCATCCACCAATATAAGTCATTTAACTACATAGCTATCCACCAATATATGTCTTTTAACTACAGAGTCATCCACTAATGTATGTCATTTATCTACAGAGTCATAATGCGTTGTTATGAAATCCCAGCTAAATGAACGTGTAAATTATTTGCACCAAACACACTCTAAAAAGAGAATTATAATTTAAAACTATAAGATAATAAACAAGCCGCAAAATTCAAACTTACATTCAGGTAACGTTCTTTATAAAAATAGAATGTATTGTTCAAACTTCAGACTAAGAATTGAACAATTGAAAAGAGGAAAAGTGTTTTGAAAACAAAAAAGTGCTCTAAAAAGTTCGAGCTATCGAGGGAAAGTAGGGAGGCCATAAATGTTGATTCTATGTGGCTATTTATTTATTCAGGCATTTTTATATAGCGCTTATCATAAAGCTCTAAGCGCTTTACAATTATTAAAACATGTAAACTAAGTAAATACAAATGAGACACTAGGATAGTAACTACTATTCTATAGAAACAATGAAAATGGCTATAAAACGAGGACACTTTGACACTTCAGGATCAACCGAAACAGAAAATGAGGTAGGGCAAGGAGGGTGACTCACAGGTCATAGGCGGACCTAAACAGATGAGTTTTAAGGGACTTTTTGAAAATGGACGAGGTTTCACTATGACGTATATGGAAGGGGAGCTGGTTCCAGAACGTGGGCCCATGGAAGCAGA
>CAXITT010001059.1:36699-57541 GCA_964033795.1 Lymnaea stagnalis | reverse complement strand
TGGCCGTGTTGACAGTGAACACATACCAACACAGAGCGAAAACGAGATGTAAGAAAGATGTGGCCGTGTTGACAGTGAACACATACCAACACAGAGGGAAGGCGAGATGTAAGAAAGATGTGGCCGTGTTGACAGTGAACACATACCAACACAGAGCGAACACGAGATGTAAGAAAGATGTGGCAGTGTTGACAGTGAACGCATAACAACACAGAGCGAAAACGAGATGTAAGAAAGATGTGGCCGTGTTGACAGTAAACGCATAACAACACAGAGCGAAAACGAGATGTAAGAAAGATGTGGCCGTGTTGACAGTAAACGCATAACAACACAGAGCGAAAACGAGATGTAAGAAAGATGTGGTCGTGTTGACAGTGAACACATACCAACATAGAGTGAAGGCGAGATCAATGAAAGATGGGGTCGCCTTGACCATGAATACATACCAACACAGAGCTAAGGCGAGATGAATGAAAGATCCAAGTAAAATAATGATAGAAAAGACCCATAAATAGAAAAGAAGCGACTTGTTCAAGACATCTTTATAGAGATGTGTAGCGTCTTATGGTGTTTTATTTCATGTGTCATGAGAAATTCATACATTATTTTTTTTTTTTAAATACATATAATATTAGACTAGAAATTTAAAAGATGTATTATTTTTCCTTACTTTAAGTTAATTGTAGCGTCTTATGGTGTTTTATTTCATGTGTCATGAGAAATTCATACATTATTTTTTTTTTTTAAATACATATAATATTAGACTAGAAATTTAAAAGATGTATTATTTTTCCTTACTTTAAGTTAAATTGAGAATCCATTTTGTTTATTGTATTTTTGTCATGTTTCCTTGAGCCGATAAAACAAGCTGGTGTCAGAGAAATTGTATTGTTGTCATGATTCATTGGGCGCATTGAAACAATGTGGTGTAAGAGGTAGTGTAGAAATTTGAGAAAGTGTCACTGAACATAAGGGAGCTCGTGACACTATAGACTGCCTAACCATTTGAGTAATTGAGCTTAGCTTGTCAATCAATATATAACGAGGGCCCTTAGTCATGCACTATGTCTACACATTAAAAAGCCAGGAGTTCTTTGTAATTGAGATAGAAGGTTCATGACATAAGACAACATTATAAATAATATTATTTTAAAGAGTTATATTTCTTGTTTTTCACTTCTGTTATCCGAGAAGGGCTATTAGACAAAATAACATTATCATATTGTCATGGTATCTAATTTTGAACCATTCACATAATCTTTTTAAATAATATTATTTTAAAGAGTTATATTTCTTGTTTTTCACTTCTGTTATCCGAGAAGGGCTATTAGACAAAATAACATTATCATATTGTCATGGTATCTAATTTTGAACCATTCACATAATCTTTTTTTAAAAAAATGTCTATTTTTCTTTTCATCTGAACAATGTTTAAAGAAAATAAATGTGTTTCAAGGGACACAATCGCATTCTTATACTACATCTTTTAGTCGATATCATTTAGGATTTTGTAAGAGCTTTTATTCAGTTTTTGTGCCATGCAACTGTATTTTTTTTATAGTCACAATGGTTTTGTAATTTTTTGTGAGAATTTCTAAAAAAATTCATTATTTAACTTTAAAAAAAAAAAATTAATACAAACTATAACTTTCAAACATTACAAGAGGTATATATTATATTAATTATGTTTAATCAGAGTTTCTAGCCTCTTCTGATCAGTAAGTGGGCTATTATGACTTTTTTACAACTGTAGTCCACTTGACTTCGATCCCTTCATCTAGGGATAGAAATGAACTCTCAGCATGTTTGCAATTGATAACTTTGCAAATTGTGTAAGAAAATTGTATCATATATAGATATAATATGTACAAATTAAAGTTTGTGGATTTGTCTGTGTGCATGTTTGTCGGTCTGTTTGTTCTACAAAGGCTTTTACATGGATTGATGGATCTTGACCAAACATGTAACATTTAACCATCATTATTCGGAAGGAACTCTTAAGGGGCTGTGAACTTTTTATAACATTCCATTTTGGGCCGGGAGCCCCGAAATCGTTTTTTTTCCTAATATGATCCATATAAAAAATTAAGAACAAATACTCCTACACGAGATCCATTCAGTGTCCGTATTGAGATATCGGTGGATTTAAAACTAATAATATCCATTCTACAATTTTCCAGAAAGCTCCATCATTTTTAAAAATTATATCCAGGTCATTTTAAGTAGATTTAAATGGGACAAGTTTTAAATTTTAACTATATTATTTATGCGTCTGATATATGTAGGGCCCCCTATCTCAGACATACTAAAAAGGTACTTTATTAAATAAGCCCACACCGGGGCCCCTATTTTAATTTAACTGTACTATAGTCATAGTAGTGAAAATTAGTTGTATAATATTATGTGTTTCAAAAATAATTACTTCATAAAATTATTTTTTATATTCTTCTTGAAGGATTTTAAATGTAATCTAGAATGTTCCACAAGGTTCTTAAATGTTCCTCGGAGAGATATAATGTAATTTAAAAGATTATTTGAACAAAATCGCACTGAGCATGATCCAAAAGAGGAATAGGATCCCAAGGGGAATCGATATCTAACAGTAAACTGGTACCCGTCGGTAACGCGATCCCACCGTGATCCCATCGGGTAACGCGATCAAAATAAAATCGATAGAAATCCAGAAGAGGGATAACATCGAATAAGAGAGTGCCTAAGTGGAACGGGCTCCAACAATGTGCGATATCCTAACGGGATCGGTAGTCCAACGGGATCAACTGACTTCGGGATCCTACTGGGATCAAGACACCTACGGGATCAGGATCCGACCGGGATCTGGATTCCCCCTGGAAATGTAGCCACAAGAAAACGGGATCACACCGGGAAAAGGGATTTCAACCGGATCGTTGTGAGAATGGTATTGGGGTCCCATTGAGATTGGGGTCTTATCGCGATCGGGGTCCTAATGCAACCCCGTTCAAAGCCGGGAATATTGGCTATATTATATATATATCGAAATGTGAAAGTTTGTGGATTGTTTGTTTGTGTGTTTATTTGTAGGTTTGTTCCACAAAGGCTTTTACATGGCTTGATGGATACTGACCAAATTTGTCACATATATCCATCATAATCCAGGAGAAACTCTTAAGGGGTTATGAACTTTTTATAACATTCCGTTTAGTACCGGGGTCCCCGAATTGTTTTTTTTTTCTTTCTACTATATATATAATTAAAATTAACAACAAATATTCCTACATGAGTAGATGGATCTTGACAAAACTTAGTACACATAAACTTTATTATCCATATTCAAATACCGAAGGGTACTGAACTCATTATATCCATTTTTTGGGGCCTGGGGCCCCTATTCATTTTTTCCTTTAATAAACTATATAAATATCAATATGCTTAAAACTCCCACTTGAATGGAAGGATCTTGACCAAACTTATTACACATACACATGATCGTTCATATTCAAATACCGGCGGGTATTGAACTCATAATATCCATTTCCCTGGTGCTGGAGGGCCCAGTTCATTTTTCCCTATATAAGCCTTATAAATACCAAATTGGTTAGACAACGGTATAGGTTCTATGTGAATTAATGGATCTAAACCTAGCTTTGTTCATTACGCTTCTTAGTCTGTATTGAAATATTGGTGGCTTTAAAACAAATAATATCCAATCTTGAATTTTCCAGAAAGTTCAATAATTCTAAAAAAGCTTTAACTATATCTACGGCAGACTCGGGTGGGGGCTGTGCTGACAAAGGGACATTCCCTGATACCGGATTGAGGAGAGGTGTTTGGGGAGTGCATAAAGAGTGCAAGCTCGACGGCCCGCTGACGCCATTTCTTAATGTAATATTTCAGTGGCAGAAATGCTTTCTCGATTGGTTTAAGAATGATTAACTTTATGTGAAGTCAATTGTGTAATTAGCTCATCTACTCCACATACAAATATTACAAGTTATTGTCTCATTATTTCATATATAGCATGTAATATAATTAGATCATATATTTCATAGGATGCCTACATTGTAATTAGATCATCTACTTCATCTAACTAATACAATGACATTAGATCATGTACTTCATATGACGTATGTAATCTAATTAGTTCATTTACTTCAGATGACGTATTCTATTTAATTATTGTATCTACTTCATATAACGTATGTAATTTAATTAGCTCATCTACTTCATAGAAAAGCCTGTAATGAAATAAGTTCGTATTATCGGCCATACTTTTTATTGGGATATTCATAAACGGCTGTCGGAAATTAACTTCAAGCAAAATGCATACAATGAATTATTCTTGGTATTTGGATGATGTGTCTCTGTTCAGTATTTTACCTTAATTGTAGTCTAAAGGAGAAAACAAGTTTTAAACACTACAAAATACTTCAGCCACTGGTAGGTTAACGAATGATGTATTTCATACAATCACCATAGTAATTGACTGCAGGAGGAGAAGGCCACTGAAACTAATTAAACTTAATCCTAAACTTTCCTATCATTACACTGATTCTAATCACATAAAACTTGAACAGTAACTTTCTTTACCCCATGTATTATGACTAGAAAGACTCCTAAACCGATATTTATTTGTCCTTTTAATTTTCTATTCAAGCCCCTACTTCCTTACTTGCCATTGTTTAAGCGCATTACGTGATACTAAGGGAGCTCACTTTCATTTTGTTTTCTTCTACTTGTTCAATGGACTTGTCTGATTCTTCCAAAGTGCACAATTTATAGACCGCGATGACCAGTTAATAAGCTGATTTGTGCTGTAGTTTTCACTATAAGTTCCAGCTTTACAATGGGGTGAATGCTTTAAGGGGAGAACAAACAAATGAACATTTGTGACATGTCTGATTTTTCCACTGAACCAAATCAATCGGTCTCTGGGACCATCATCATCGGGATGTGTGTTTTCCCAGAGGTCTTTGGTGACCCCCAAGGGTGTCGCGATTCACAGTGTGTGAACTACTGCAATGGGGAGTAGAATAATATTTGCATTGAATCCCTACAATAGGGATCGAATTCAAGTGGACTACATCTTACAATAATTATGACTTACTAATCCATTTGCAGCGAATAGAAAAAGGACAGCGAACGTTGGTTAAGCATATTTAATGCAATAGATATTTCTGTTAAAAATATAAAACTACAGTTTGTATATAAAAAATCTAAAAATTTAAAATAATATATGATAGAAATAATTTTAGGACAATTTGCAAAAGTCATGTATTTAAGAATTTATTTTAATAGATTTTGAAAGAAAAAAATAAAATTAAAATATATCATAAAAATATTCAAAGTATCAACAAAATACATTTACAAAGCAATCTCAATTGTTTCCCTTGAAAACGTGTATATGAAATAAACATTTTAGACACAAAAATAGTAGATCTAGGAATAGGGAGCTTGATTTAAAACCATGACAATAAAACTTGAACGTTTTCGCTAAGCACCTTCCTCGGCAGACAGGATATGTGAAAGTAAGGCTAGAAATAGAGACAAGTGTATATATTTAGTAATAGCTACTTTTATTTGGGAAGTTAAATTTTCCCAAACCAAGATAACAGGAAATTACACATTTGATGAAGTGTTCAAGTCAACAAATCGTTTAGAATAGTATGTTATTTGTTCTACAGCCCAACAGTCTTTCTTTTAGGCATCTCTTCAAGGGAGGGTCGGGCATGGACCCCCGGGGGGGGGGGCAATTCAAGTGACCTCGGACAAAAATGAGCACAATAAAACAAACATATTATAAAAAATAAATTGTTAAATGATTAAATTGTCATTAAATAAACATGTAACTTGTTCCTTCAAATGTCTTAGATTATCCATATATAAAGCTAATGTTGTTAGAGTCTAACATAATTCGATCATAAATATCATGCTGGGCCGAAAATTGGTCTCTTCCGATCATAAGAAAAAAAATATTAATGTTGCTGTTGGTGTGTTCGGTATTTTTTAAAATTTGTTTTTGAAGAGTTTACGAGTTTAAAAACTTTAAAAACAAGGCATGAAACGATGAAGTATCAAAAATGTGCAATATGTGTTCAAATTATATATCGTAATAAGAGCATGACTTTTAAAGTAGTGAGAGTTGTTAATTATAAATTATATGATGGAATATTGCTTTTAAAGCTATAGTTATCAGCATACTGTTAAATGTACTAGATTCAGTGACTGTTGAGCTAGACAGGAAAAAAATCAATATTTTTTTTTCTTTTTACAAAAATGTAGCAATAACAGTATAAATAGTTCTTTTTTCAAACATTACTATTAAGTCAAATGTGTCTGTTTTTATTGAAATAAGAAATGTGCTAATTTTTAAACATATTTTAATGAAGAAAATAGTTTGTTTTTTTAAATAACGCTTTGTCATAAATGTATTAAATGTCCAACTGTTTAGCACTTTTATTTGTTCACTAAAGAAATAGAGTTAAAATATTTCAAACGTGTACTATTTATATACTGCCGTACATTAGTGAAAAAATCATAAAAAATGTGAACGATTTTATTCTGTGAAACTCAACAAACATTGATTCGTGTACGTTTAAAAATATCTAATAAATATATAAAGGCAAAATGACATCATATAATTTATAAAAACCACATAACCCTACTTTAAAAGTCTGGATTTTTCTATGATATATAAGTTGAACACAAATTACACATGTTTGATGCTTCGTCCTTTTTTATCTTGGTATGTAAGTTTTTCAACTTGAAAAGTCATTATAAATAATCTTCTTAACAATACCAAACACGCAAACAACAAAATTAATATTTCTGCGTATGACCAGTTTTCGCCACAGCACGATATTTATATTCGAATTTTTTAAGACTCTAACAAAATTAGCTTCAAATATTATATTATACATATATATATATATATATATATATATATATATATATATATATATATATATATATATATAAACAAATAAACAAATATATTTAAAGACACCTGTTATTTTTTTATTTAATCAATATTTATTCTTTTTTTTTTTAAAAATATATATACATTTTTTTTTTATATATATATATATATATATATATACATATAAACAAATAAACAAATATATTTCAAAGCACCTGTTACTTGTTTAGTTAATGACAATTTAATCATTTTTTTTAACAAATATAAATACATTTTTGTTTCTTAGTGCTCATATTTGCCCTGGGGCACTTGCATTGCCCCCGGGGATCAGTGCCTCACTCTCCCTTGAACAGATGCCTAAAAGGAAGACTGTTGGGCAGTAGAAAAAATAACAAACTATTTTAAACGATTTGTTGACATTAACACTTCATCAAATGTATCATTTCCTGCTATCTTGGTTTGGGAAATTCAACTTCCCAAAATAAAAATAGCGATTACTTAGTTTATATAGTTGTCTCTATTTCAAGAATTATTTTCCGCTATCCTTTTTGCTGAGGAAGGCTATTAGCAAAAAAGTTATTGTCTTTTCGTCCTGGTTTTAATTCAAGCTTCTCAATTCCTAGATGTACTGTTTTATGTTTTCTAAAATATATATTGCATATACATGGTTTTCAAGGGAAACAATTTAGATTGCTTTGTAACTGTAGTTCGTTATTACTTAGATGGTTTTTGCGAGACTTTGTAATTGTTATTTTGCTTTGAAAAACAATTAAATAAATTTGACAATGCAAAATTTGTGCAAATCGTCCTAAAATAATTACTTTCATATATTTGTTTTTAAAGTGTTTGATTTACTGAAATATATACTTTAGCTTTATATTTCTAACTCAAATATTATGTTAATTGAATAGTCCTATTTAAGTGACAGCCATCTATATTTGATAGCATATCTTTTAAGGTGTTTTATTTCATGTTTCATAAGAAATTCATACATTATTTTTTTTTTTTTTAAATACCTTTAATATTAGACAGTACATTTAAAAGATATATTATTTTTCGTTACTTTAAGTTAAATTGAGGATCCATTTTGTATATTGTATTGTTGTCATGTTTTCTTGGGCACATAAAACAAGGTGGTGTCAGAGAAATTGTATTGTCGTCATGTTTAATTGGTCACATTAAAACAAGGTGGTGTCAGAGGTATTGTAGAAATTTGAGAAAGTGTCACTGAACATAAGGGAGCTCGTGACACCATAGACCACCTAACTATTTGAATCATTTAGCTTAGATTGTCAATCAATATATGAAGGACGTGTCTAGTCATGCACTGTGTCTACAAGTTAAAAATATATGAGTTTATTGTGATTTAGGTAGAAGGTTCATGACATAACATAGCATTATAAATAATGTAATTTTAAAGAGTTATATTTCTTGTTTTTTACTTCTGTAATCGGAGAAAGGCTATTCGTCAAAATAACATTATAATATTGTCAATAATTTGAACCATTCACATGATCTATTTAAAAAAAAATGTTCTTTTCTTTTCATCTAAACAATGTTTAAACAAAATAAATGTGTTTCAAGGGAAGCAATAGCATTCTTATACTACATGTTTTAGTCGATATCATTAAGGATTTTGTAAGAGCTTTTATTTTATTTTTGTGCCATGCAAATGTATTAATTATTTATAGAAACAATGGCTTTGCAATTTATTGTTAAATTTGTTAAAACGATTCATTATTTAATTTAAAAAAAAATTAAATACAAACTTTAAATTTCAAACTTTGTAAGAAGTTTACATAATATTAATTATGCTTGACCAGCGTTCACTTACAATATTGTATGTCTCCCAGTGGACTATTACGACTTATATAAAACTGTAGTCCACTTGATTTCGAACTCTTCATCTAGGAATTTAATATAAATGGATAGTCAGCATGTTTGCAATTGATAATCTTGCAAATTATGTAGGAAAATTGTATCATATGTAGATATATGTAAAAGTGAACGTTTGTGGATATGTTTGTTTGTTTGTGGGTCTCCTTGTTTTACAAAGGCTTTTAATGGATTGTTGGATCTTGGCCAAACTTGACACATATATCCATCATTATCCGGAAGGAACTCTTAAGGGGCTATGAACTTTTTATAACACTCCGTTTGGGTTCGGGGGCCCAGAATTGGCTTTTTTCCTTTTATGATCTATATACAAAAATAACAACAAATAATCCTACATGAGTTGATGGATCTTGACCAAACTTAGTACACATCTTCTTTAATAGCCATATTCAAATGTCCAAGGGTACTGAACGGATAATATCCATTTCTCTGGGCCTGGGCTTCAGTTCATTTTTTTGTTATTTAGCCATATAAATATTAATATGCTTTGACAACACTATATTTTCTATGGGAATTGATCGATATAGACCTTGTGTTGTAGCAATACACTTCATTGTCCGTATTGAAATATCGGTGGATTTAAAACTAATAAAATCCATTCTAGATTTCTCCAGAAAGCTCGATAATTTTAAAAAGCTCTATCTATGGCATTTTTAATTAGATTTTAATGGGACAAGTTTTAAATTTGAACTCTCTTATTTATACGTCTTTATTTGTAGGGCCCCCCTCTCAGATATAACTAAAAAGGTACTTTATTAAATAAGCCCCCATTGAGGCCCCTATTTTAATTAAACTGTACTATAGTCATAGTAGTGAAAATTAGTTGTATAATATTTGGTGTTTGAAAAAAAATTACTTAGAAAAGTAGTTTGACACATGTTTCGAGCATGTTATTAAATTTAATCTAGAATGTCCCAGAAAGTTCTTTAATGTTCTACAGTGATATATAATGGAATTTAAAAGCTTATTTGAACTAAATCGCACCGAGAATGATCCCAAAGAGGAATAGGATCCTAAGGTGGGTCGAGATCTAACAGTAAACTGGTACCCATCGATTACGCGATGCCATCATGATCCCATCGGGTAAAGCGATCAAACCGGCATCGGGATCCTATCGGGAAAAGGGATAACATCGGAAAAGAGAGTGCCAAGGTGGAACAGGATCCAAAAGTGTACGGTATCCTAACAGGATCGGTAGTCCATCGGGATACACTGACATCCGCATTAAGACACCTACAGGATCGGGATCCCACCTGGATCTGGATTCCCCCTGCAATCGTAACTACAAGAAAACGGGATCCCAACGGGAATAGGATCACACCGGGAAAAGGGATGGCACCGGGATCCGGCAGAGAATGGTATTGGGGTCCCATTGAGATTGGGGTCTTATCGGGTTCGGGCCCCTGATGTAATCCCGTGTAACGCCGGGTATATTGGCTATATCATCTCATATGTATATATATAAAACTGAAAGTTTGTGGACTTGTTTGTTGGTTGGCTTGTTCAAAAAAGGCTTTCACATGGATTTATGGATCTTGACCAAAAGTGTCACATAAGTCCATCAATATCCGAAAGAAACTCTTAAAGGGTTATGAATTTCTTATAACATTCCGTTTAGGGCCGGGGTCCCCTAAATCTTTTTCTTTCGTTTTATAAAATATCTAATTAAAATTAACAACAAATACTCCTACATGAGTAGATGGATCTTGACAAAACTTTGTACTCAGACACTTTATTATCCTTATTCAAATACCGAAGGGTAATGAACTCGTAATATCCATTCTTTTGGGGCCGGGGGTCCCAGTTCATGTTTCCTTACATAAGCTTTATAAATATCAATATGCTTAATGCTCTTAATAAATGGATGGATCTTGACCAAACTTATTACACACACACATGATCATCCATATTCAAATTCCGAAGGGTATTGAACTCACAGTATCCATTTCTCTGGGACGGGGGAGGGGGCTGTTCATTTTCCCTTAAATAAGCTTTATCAATATCAATACTGTTAGAAAACGGTACAAGTTTATGTGAATTTAAGGATCTAAGTCTAGCTTTGTTCATTAGGCTTCTTTCTTCGTATTGAAATATCAGTAAATTTAAAACTAATAATATCCAATCTAGAATTTTCCAGAAAGATCGATAATTTTAAAAAGCTCTATCTATGGCATTTTTAAGTAGATTTTACTGGGAACACGTTATCACTTATCCGTCTGATTGCTCGCGTACTGAGTTGTTCTGGAGTGACAGTTGAGAAGTCGATGTCACCATAATGTTGTTGAAAAGGATTTGATTTAACAGGAAAACTTTATGAAAGTAATTTAACAAATTTTCCATTTTTTCCGTCTCCTACATCAAGGAGCCATTTGTCGAAATCTATTTGGTGAGTTCGAGCTCCCATATTTGTTGTCAGTGTAAGGACATGCATGTTACGCCACAAAGGATGTTTGTTAATGCAACTGCTGACAGTAAATGCTTGGGAGCCACGCATAATGATGGGGAGATTTGTCAGAAATCCCCACCCAATAGAATTGTTTTGCCTCCAAATGGCTGCATGTCACCCGTGAGGTAACGTAATAACCTGCCAACTGCCTGGAATGCGTATGCATGTTTCATTGGGGCCTAGTCCCATATTCTAACTTTGGATTTGAAAAGACGATGAGCGTTGAGTGATGTAGCTTTGATGTTGCATGTGGAAGTCGTGGTCAGCTTCAAGGGTATTTTAAAAACGGAATGTGCAGTACGTCCACCTTGTAACAATGTTGCAGCTATTCCTGTCGATGCTACGGTTGTAGGAATTTCTCCCCTACCTCTGATGGTATGAATTAGGGTTTTTGTAGACGAAAGTTTTGCCAGTTCCTGCAAGACAATCTAAGAAGAAGCATGTTTGTCGCGGATGGGAATGGCTGTCTGCAGCGTATAAAACAGTTTCAACAGCTTGTTTTTGTTTCGTGTTGAGTTTTGTGTAGTGTTACGTAGCGAGGGACTGTCCAGCATGAGCTTCAAAGGTGGTCGATGAATGAGACAATGGAAGAATGTCAATATTTGGGAATTGTAATTTTTGGAGGCCATGGCCGTGTGGTTGCAGCATGTTATTAATTTCCGCTAGAGTATACATGTAAGCGATACGTGTCGAATGCTCACTTCACGAACTCTATATTGTTACAATAAAATATCTTTATTATACAACAAACCCACATCTTGAACTGCGATTACTCAAAAGATTACACTACACAATAATATTACGTCATATCACTTTTCGCGCATTACGTCACATAATATCAAACATTTAATAACAATATCTTCCCATATAATAAAGTTACTTAACAAAACATGATCTCAAGTAAGGCTCATTTAATAATCCCAATATTTGCCACACCCCTTCCCCCATGATACGTCACTGCACACTTTTTATTTCACGCCAATTAACTATATTAATATTCTCATGTCCAAACCACTTTTAAACCGAATATTTTTCCCTAAATACTTAAATTGAGACTATTTCATTTTCGAAAAGAAAATATTACGCACCAAACGCAATTGCGTTACTAAATATGTATATAAATCATATATAGCGTAATTATCGTGAATTATATTTTACGCGCTAGTGAACTCATTATGGAACCACACTCTAGGGTATCTATAAATAGCCTGCGCCTTGTTTGACCTGTCTTGTTTGACCTTTGCTTGCGAATTTTATATATATAGATTTTGGCTCTAAGACTGTTCATTGACATGTATCCCTAATTGCAGGGATCGATTTCAAGTGGAACAAGCTCTTGAAATTTTTTTCCCTTGAATCAAAATTATTCAATTTTGTAAACTTTTTAGAGGAAACGTTTCCAAAGTGCTAAATGAACAAAGTTTTACATCATATGCTGAAAAAACTTATTGAAAAAATAGTTACTGAAATTTTGAGGCAGAGTGATTTAGAAACCTCTCTCTCGCTTGGTTTTTCTTTGACTACGACAAGCAGCACTTTGTCCATCTCATCGAAATGCACATCAAGAAATACCTACATCTAATACAAATGTGTCCAAATAATGTCCCCTCATATTTCCCGTCGTGTGGCAATAATCACTACAAAATACACGAACAAAGGTTAATCAAACACTACATCATTAAAGACAACATTCTCTCCACTACGTACTTCACCCCCATGTAAATCGACACGTATTCCATGTCTATACCAATTTATTTATGTTTTAGTATATCAATAATAATTAATCTAAATCTACCCATAGTCTTCGTGAACATTTTACTTTTACCAGCCAACCCATAGTCTTCGTGAACATTCCACTTTTACCAGCCAACCCATAGTGTTCGTGAACATTCCACTTTTACCAGCCAACCCATAGTCTTTGTGTACATTCCACTTTTACCAGCCCACCCATAGTCTTCGTGGACATTCCACTTTTACCAGCCAACCCATAGTTTTCTTCTTCGTCTTTATTTTAAGGGCCCACGATCAATGAATTGATCATTCTGGCTCCTACGTTTCACAGAGGTTTGCGATGTTACTGTCCATGGGTTTCAATGGGATACTTCACTGGTTGCAAGGGCGACTCAGCAGTGGTGTTATGAACTGGGGGTTGGAATACAGGAGGCAATAGACACAAATGTATCGAGTGTAGCCGCCTCAACTGTTGCTTTTGGAAGCTTGTTCCAGTCCCCTATTGTCTTCGGCAGGAATGAGGAGCTTCTGTACTTCGTTCTTGTTTTTACCAGCCGGAACTGTTTGTCGTGACTTCGTCGCAGTCTGGGGGGAAGATTAACGAGTTTCTGTTTGATTCCGGAGCAGTGCACCAGTCCATTTGTTATCTTGTACAACATGGTGAGCCTGGATAGTCGTCGTCGTTCTTCCAATGTCGACCAGCCCAGTGTTTCCAGCATGCTGCCAACACTCGAGGTGCTTCTGTAGCGGTTCATGACAAAGCGTGCTGCCCGTCGCTGGACCGCCTCCAACCTGTCTATGCTTTTCTGGGTAAATGGGTCCCAGACTGTAGAAGCATACTCTAAAATAGGTCGGACAAAGGCTTTATAGGCTTTTTCTTTCACGCTTGAGTTGCCGATCTTCAGATTGCGCCTTAGGAACCCCAGGGTCTTGTTTGCCCGGTTGCACACACTGTTAATGTGCTCGTCCCAGCGGACCTCTCTTTGGATGGTAACACCCAAGTACTTAACGGAGGAAACTGGCTCAAGAATATGGCCATGCAGTTCGTAAGAGTGGTTTAGAGGGAACCTGCTTCTGGAGACTGACAGGGTTTGGCACTTGACGGGATGAAATTCCATGTCCCAGCTTATCTCCCACTCAGCTAACCGATTGAGGTCTTGTTGAAGCTGGCTCTGGTCAGAGCTGTTGACGATTGTCCTATATACCGCCGTGTCGTCTGCGAACAGTCTTGCTTGAGAGGTCAGCTTCTCGGGCAGATCGTTGATATATGCTAGGAACAAACAAGGGCCTAGCACTGAGCCCTGGGGGACCCCTGACTTAACACTGACAAAGGAGGAGGTTTTGCCATCTACCACTACTGCCTGGCATCGGTCGCTGAGGAAGCTAGAGATCCATGTTTTGGTAGTGCCTTGGATCCCATATCTATGCAGTTTGTGCAATAGCAAGCTATGGTTGACACGGTCAAACGCTTTTGAAAAGTCCAGCACAAGCACATCAGTCTGCTTGCTGTTCTCCAAGTTGGTCGTCAACTCTTCAGCAAATTCAAGGAGTTGGGTCTCGCATGATCTGTTGACTCGAAAGCCATGCTGACAGTCATTGAGTATATTATTTCTCTCCAGGTGATTCATGACCGCGCTTACGATTATGTGTTCCAATAGTTTACATACTACGCTAGTGAGGGATACAGGGCGGTAATTGGCTGGGTCGTAATGTTCTCCTTTTTTGTAGATCGGAGTGACATACGCTGTTCTCCAGTCAGTTGGAACTTTGCCTGTGAATAGCGACGATTGGAAAAGGATTGTTAATGCAGGAGCGATTTCTTCGGCCAATTCTTTTAGCACTCGTGGCTTGATGTTGTCAGGACCACATGCCTTGTAGGGGTTAATGCTTTTAAGAAGTTCCAGCACACCCTTCTCTGAGATCTTGATATCTTCCATGGTGGGATAGGCTGTGCTCATCATCTTGGTCTTCAGCAGGAACTCAACTTCTGAGTACTCTCTACCATCCCCAAAGACCGACTGGAACTGTTGATTGAGTATGTCCGCCTGTTCTTTGGGTTCAGACGTCAACTTGCCTTCCCATCTCAGGGGGGAAACTCCGATGTTTGTTGACCTTTGATGCTTGACATAGCTCCAGAACCGCTTGTTCTTGGCGGTAGTATCTTCCTCTGAGAAGATGCCGTTCAGGTAGTTCCAGTAGGATCTGCGCAGTAAGCGTTGGATGGTTCTTCGGAGCCTCAGTACTTCGGCTTTTAGTTCGACCGACCCATTCTTCTTCATACGTTTGTACTGGCGGTCTCTCCTGTGTATGAGCCTTTGGATTTCAGCCGTAACCCATGGTTGATTTGTCTTAGGTTTTGAGGTCTTGTGTGGTATGAATTTCATCACTGCATCAGTGATTGTTGTCTTGAATTTCATCCACAGCTCTTCTGTTGTCGCATTACCCTGAATCTCATGCATGTTTGAACTCAGCTCAGTCATTGCACTTCTCAGGCTATCCCAGTCTGCCTTTGAATAAATGGGGATTTCTCGCACAGCCTGTTTCTTTTTTAGCACGTTGACTTGAAATTCGCAGTACGGTATGCAGTGGTCTGATATTCCGGGGATGACTTCTACTCTTGGGATGAGATGTGGACTGTTAGTGAGTAGTAGGTCGAGAGTGTTTTCCCCTCTCGTGGGTTCTTTAACCATCTGTTCCAGACCATGGTTGTTAATTATCTCCATGAATTCAGAGTGTAGGGCCGGGTAAGGGGACTTGGGCTTCAAAGCACGAATCTGCCAGTTCCAACCAGGAAAGTTGAAATCTCCCCCTATAAGGAGAGAAACGTTCTTAGACTGCATTGCTCTCTGAAGTGACACATCAAGCCTCCTCAGGCTTTGTTCATCTGCTGTGTTGGTTCTGTAATAGGCACACACGTAAAGTGTGCGTCTACCCTTCAGCTTCACCTTCACCCACAGGAGTTCGCATTCATCAACATTTAGTTCTGGAACAACGTGACAGTCCAGGCTGTCATGGACAGCAACAAGTACTCCTCCTCCCCTGTCTTTTCTGTCTCGCCGGAATAGTTTGTAATTAGCCGGTACAACCTCTGCGTTGGTTATGGAGGGATTCAGCCATGTTTCTGTGCCCAAGATAATGTCAGGCTTTAAGCTGTTTATCAAATTTGCTATCTCGACTCTCTTTCCACTTGCAGACTGAAAGTTCACATTCAATATGCGCAATGGTCTGTGTTTCCATTTGTCTTGCTGACTGCAGCGCATAGGAGTAGAGCAGTGTGGTGGCTGAAAACTCTGAAGGTTCGTTGGTGTGGTGCATGAGGAATTTAGGGAGAAATCTGGGAGGGTGGATTCTGACCTTGAACTGTGGAGGTCAAACACGATCTGGCTATTCGGGCATCCGCAGACAGCACAGTACCACGGCATGCCAGAATTTTCCCAATGCTGTTTGTCATAGTCTGTGTCGATGCTTTGGCATTGACCATGGAACCATTGCCCACATTGTTCACATGCAACGCCTCTGTCTTCCCACTGCACTGCAAGGTCACAAGTACCGCAGGTCCGTAGAGACTGGGAACATGAGCGGGTATGCGATGGAGGATAGCCAGCACCCGTAGCGATGCTTGTTCCAGGGTTGGGTTCAGGAGAGTAGGAGTTGGCTAGGAGAATGCAGGCCAGATATAATAGCACAAGTCTTTGGCGTCTTATGGGAAACTGAGCAGAGCAAGTTCGAGATGAACTACGCAAAATGTCAACAAACACGCAGTGGCCAGTCCCCGCTGTGCGGAAAACTGTTTTCTTACTTAGGTCTAAATTTACAGATGACACGACAACTTCTGGTCTCTTGGTATCATAGATAAACAGTTTGTTTACCAGAGTCGCTACCACAATGGTATACAGCGTAATATTGTATGTGAACATACCTCCAGTCACTCTGGAGTGTAGCAGTCAAAGAGCACACACGCAGGTATAGTGCTATTTTAAGCTTGAAGTAATGCAGGACAGTAAAATAAAGATGGCGCCGAATATCAACATGATACACACAGGTTCTAAAATCACTTGATTTACTTAAAATTTTGAGAACAGTCACTTTGAACAACGCCCTTGACCAGTAATAATATCATTTTAAACTATAATCACAATTTGTTTACAATTTGATGGACAGATAATGTCATAATCGAAGAAATATTCCTCATCACAAACACAGGTAAACAAATGCACGTCTTCACTGGGCATGCGCAGACCTCTTTCGTGAACATTCCACTTTTACCAGCCAACCCATAGTCTTCGTGAACATTCCACTTTTACCAGCCAACCCATAATCTTCGTGAACATTCCACTTTTACCAGCCAACCCATAGTCTTTGTGAACATTCCACTTTTACCAGCCAACCCATAGTGTTCGTGAACATTCCACTTTTACCAGCCAACCCATAGTCTTCGTGAACATTCCACTTTTACCAGCCAACCCATAGTCTTCGTAAACATTCCACTTTTACCAGCCAACCCATAGTTTTTGTGAACATTCCACTTTTACCAGCCAACCCATAGTCTTCGTGAACATTCCACTTTTACCAGCCAACCCATAGTCTTCGTGAACATTCCACTCGTGAACATTCAACTTTTACCAGCCAACCCATAGTCTTCGTGAACATTCCACTTTTACCAGCCAACCCATAGTCTTCGTGAACATTCCACTTTTACCAGCCAACCCATAGTCTTCATGACCATTCCACTTTTACCAGCCAACCCATAGTCTTCATGACCATTCCACTTTTACCAGCCAACCCATAGTCTTCATGACCATTCCACTTTTACCAGCCAACCCATAGTCTTCATGACCATTCCACTTTTACCAGCCAACCCATAGTCTTCATGACCATTCCACTTTTACCAGCCAACCCATAGTCTTCATGACCATTCCACTTTTACCAGCCAACCCATAGTCTTCATGACCATTCCACTTTTACCAGCCAATCCATAGTCTTCATGACCATTCCACTTTTACCAGCCAATCCATAGTCTTCATGACCATTCCACTTTTACCAGCCAATCCATAGTCTTCATGACCATTCCACTTTTACCAGCCAACCCATAGTCTTCATGACCATTCCACTTTTACCTGCCAACCCATAGTCTTCATGACCATTCCACTTTTACCAGCCAACCCATAGTCTTCATGACCATTGCACTTTTACCAGCCAATCCATAGTCTTCATGACCATTCCACTTTTACCAGCCAAGCCATTACTTGAATTCATCTCTATTACCCGTTTCCACACTGTCCAATTGGTGTCTGGCTGCCTCTCAAGCTATCATGTCATCCTCACTTTTCTCTTTGGTGTCTACCTGTCTTCCAAGCTATCACGTTTTCTTCACTGTCTACTTGGTGTCTGCCTGCCTCCCAAGCTATCATGTCCTCCTCACTTTCCTCTTTGGTGTCTGCTTGCCTCCCTAGCTATCATGTCTTCCTTGTACTACAATAAAAGCTGCCAATGTCAGGTGAACTACTCCGTCATCTATTTTACTTTGGTCCGGTATCTACACCCATCGTCTCCCTTCTCATCACTGGTCATTTGAAACATTTCATATGAGTTATTATGTATTTTATGTAAACTATTTTCTAGCCATTGGTATACAGTGCAAAAAAACGATTTATTGTTAGTATAAATGTATTATTTTCCAGGGGTTGTCATATGACCTAACTTGACCCTTACTGCAGACGACTATGGTTTCATTTGAAATTAGTCCTGGATTTCCCAAGATTTTCTTACATTTTTTTTTTTACATTTCTACGTGCAAAATAATATTGTATTATAACATGAAAAATATATTTAGAACACATCACTAGTTTTCACCGAATGTTTATTTGAGGATGATATATTTGTTTCAATAGTAAACCTTAGATGGAAACATGTTCTTTAAGATATGATAAGTTTGTGTAAATGGTAAAGCAGAAAAAAATGGGCCTTATCTTTAAATAAAAGCAATATGACATTGTAATAGAATATCGTCATCTACAATGAAACAAAAACCGGAAGGAACTATTTGTTGTTTGTCTTTCACCGACCAATTTCAGAATTTTGTTACAATTATCTAACATCAAATACAGTATTTTAATTTGATTTGACAACGAATACATATGGGCAGTTTTTTTTTTTTTTTTATATTTTCAATTTATTGCATCCCTACATATGGGGGACCGAAATCGGGAATAATCACAGGCTTGACAATATTGATTAGTGTGTTTATTGTGGTTTGGCATTAAGTATATTTGTTTGGCACAAAGCTACTTTTCATTTAGCCCCCCCCCCCCTCAATAAAAACATATTTTATCGCACTCTGCATAGAAAGATGATTATAAAGAAAATATCCTCATCACATCTAAAACTACCAACATATCCGAGACCCAGCAGTCGTAGGGGTTGCACGGCTTATGTGATGGTTCTAGTGTTAAGTGACACCTACATTGTATAAACTATGATGTATTCCGTTGCTCTGATATTAAGTGTAGAATGCTGTAAAACTCAATTTACATATTTGATACAATGCATGTATGTACTTTATGGAACAAGTTTCAAGAACAAGTCTTTTCTTTTCATTTAATCGAAACATTTAAAAACTTCTTTCATTTCAATTTAGTAATTAAGAGAAAATTACACATTAAATACATGACCTCTTCATGGTTCTTAAATTATTAAGCATATGTTGCATAAAACAATTACTGTATATGAATAATTACATTTAACTTGTATGAAATAAAACATTTAAGATGCATTCATATAATAAATTTAAAACTAATGTAATAATATATGTGTTATACATACAATAAAACATTAAAGGTGAATAAAATAATACATGTATCCTTTGATAAGAGAGAGTGGCTTTTTCTGAATGTGGCATTGTATCAGTTCTTGCCAATGAGGGCTCATAATCAAACAGTCAATTCAAAACAACAACAAAAAAACATGTATAGCTTAGTAACCTTCAATGGGGCGGTCTCAAAAGCATTTCCAGTCAGCAGCGGAGTAAAACAATGTTGTTTATGTGCAACAAAGCTCTTCCCTTATTTCTCCTAGATGTTTCTTCAATTTCACTTTAAGGAGTGAGCAGACGGAGTCTACATCCATACCTGACCTGATGGTAGGCTGTTCAATATCTGCCACCTTCATGAAAATACCAGGGTAAAACGAATTACTAATTGGTCAACTACTTTTCGCTGACAATGACGTCTTCACAAAGCACACAGAAAATTATCTTCAGAAACTAGGTAATGGTCTATCACACGCTTGTAAAGAGTTTGGACTGACTACATATACAAACTGGAAATGACAAAAGAAGCACGGCCCCTTCAAAACATATATATTGACGGTCATAATCTGTCGGTTGTTGAGCATGTCACACACCTTTTTTCCAAAATATCTAATTTATTCTCCGTTGACAAAGACGTGATGATTAGGATCACAAAACCAGAATCAACTACAGTCAAAGACGATTATCTCGACCTTGGTTAACTCGCAAACTCTGTTATTTCGACGTTTTGGAAGTGGAATTAACGAATTCTCTTTTTGTTTTGTCTCAGAATAGTACCCTCAATTATCTGTATCATCGGTTATCTCGACGCCTTTTGTCAAACGTAGTGGCCGTCAACATAACCGGGTTCAAATTTATAATTGTATAAGTAGGAGTGGAATAATTTTTATCTAAGTGTCAATTATACATGTGTGCTTAATACGCGGCTATATGGCTGTGAAGTGTTGAAGAACTAATGCTAGTCATGAGCCTCTTAAAGATATCTGCTTTGCATTTTACCCATTCGATGGTAGTGCAATGTACCTAAGAATAGGTTTTGGCATGTGCAAAAATGTGTTGCATATTT
>CAXITT010001059.1:14445-28899 GCA_964033795.1 Lymnaea stagnalis | reverse complement strand
AGAACACACACATGACAAACGTTGTGTTTAAACACTGAGGTCGGTTACCCATATTCCTGTCAACGTAAGCAAAAACTGAAAATTGTAATGGAACTAGCCAGCAAGGTAGATGTATTTAAAATTAAAGTTATTCAAAGTACGACTTTTTCAAATGAACTCAAGGCCAGGTGGGAATAGTTCAATTGATTTAAATGCAAGGAAGAAATAGTTCAACTAAGTTTAATTCAATAAAGTAATAGTTCAAATGAATTAAATGCAACATAGAAATAGTTCAAATGAACTCAATGCCAGGTGGCCATAGTCCAAATGAATTTAATGCAACTCAGAAATAGTTAAATGAATTAAATGCCAGGTGGGAATAGTTTGAATTAAGTTAATGCAAGTTTGGAAAGTTCAAATGTTTTCAAAGCAAAGTAGGAATAGTTCAAATGAATTAAATGCAAAAGAGGAACAGTTCAAATAAAAACAAAACTATATTAAAAATCAAACCCTTGGGAAATAATGGTATTTTTAAATATTTAAAACAATTTTTGCTAAACAAATTTGTAACAACAGATGTTTAATTCTATCAGAACAAACTACTGCCACCCTGTGTAAGGAGGAGGGTTTTTTCCCATGCTTGCCCAGTGAAGCGTTTACTCCATGGAAGACTGTGTCAACACATAGGCAGCTGTTCTTGACTTGGTAGGAAACGATAAACCAGGAATAAAAATAGCATGTGTGAAGGTATGTCTGATAGATATATTTGAGTTCACTTTTTTTTTTTTTTTTTTAAATCTGGGGTTTTGTGTTCCTTAATAATAAAATAATATATAATAAAATCAATTTAAACATATCAATTATGCTCATCTTGATTTTCTAGAAAGATATAATCTTGTAGCTATAATGGCCATAAGAGATGAGTATTAAATTATTAAATGATAACATTTGTTTGTGTCTCAGATATCAATGAATGTACAACACAAACCCACAACTGTGAGAATATATGTGAGAACACACGAAGAATTTTAAACTGCAAGTGTAACTATTGGTACACTCTGGGGGACTGACTGGAAACATCAACTGCAAGTGTAACTATCGGTACACTTTGGGGGAATGACTGGAAACTTCAACTGCAAGTGTAACTATTGGTGCACTGTGGGGACTGACAGGAAACTTCAACTGCAAGTGTAACAATTGGTGCACTGAGGGGACTAAAAGGAAACTTCAACTGCAGTGTAACTATTGGTGCACTGTAGGGACTTACAGGAAACGTCAACTGCAAGTGTAACTATTGGTGCAATGTGGGGACTGACAGGAAACTTCAACTGCAAGTGTAACTATTGGTGCACTGTGGGGACTGAAAGGAAACTTCAACTGCAAATGCAACTATTGATGCAACGTGTGGGCTGACAGAAAACATCAACTGCTAGTGTAACTATTGGTTCACTGTGGGGACTGACAGGAAAAATCAACTGCAAGTGTAACTATTGATGCACTGTGGGGACTGAGAGGAAATTTCAACTGCAAGGGTAAGTATTGGTGCACTGTGGGCACCGACAGTAAACTTCAACTGCAAGTGTAACTATTGAAACACTCTGGGGACTGACAGAAAAAAGTTGTGTCAAAAGTAAGAATTAAGAAATAAACAGATAGGAATGAATTGAATTAATATTAAACTGTACCACATGCAGTGTTGTAGCTTGGATTAGTGCCACCAGCTTAAGCCAAGATTTTCTCTACCGCTTACAGGCAAGAAAAACAAAAAAATATTTGCATTTGGATGAAAATGCCACCCATCCATATAAGAGAAAAGTACTCCCTGGACGGGAACACACTTTTTGGCTGCAACCCTCCTTCCTAAACCACTGACCACAGGAAATGTAATTCTAATGTCTGAAAAGGACTTTAAAGAAGTCATCTATTTCTGTAATCCACTTAATGGATATAAGGCTGAAATTAGCATAGCTTTGGTAAAATTTATAACAAAGTACTACTGTTGCCAAGGTTTATAGCGTATTTAACACAGATGCATATAAGTGACAATATATTTTAAACTGAATTTCAAGGGACATTGTGTGTGATCCCAAATTTGATGACATCTGTACTTTTGTACAGGGTACTACCACTGAATATTGTTTCTGTAAAAGTGGATACAGCCTTTAAGGAATTTGATCATGCCAAGGTGAGTAGTGAGCTGAGAAGTCGATATTTATTTATGTATTTTGTTTGTTTTTTTCACATGACCACACCAGAATTTTCTGTGTTGATCAAAAATATTTTTTTAAAAATTTCTATTGGAAAAAAATAATAATAATGTCTTAATTTGTTTATGTAATAGACCAAGTTGGGTGTAATTTTACACGCAACACATGTCAGGATGGCGTAGTAATTTGATTATAACTTTTTAGTCATTTGTGAATCACGAGCAAAGTGGGAACTATATATTTCTAGTGCGGAGGTAGGCGCTTTGCTAGATTGAGGCAGTGTACAATTTTATCTGACAGGGAGCAGACATCATTTTATTCTCTCTTGTATGGATTAATGAAGTATGGAAGTTTTGAGATTCAATTGTGATATGGAATATTATATAAGTATGTGATTGTTGCATCCCAGAATCATTATTGCAGACATCCTCAGAGCAAGGCTTATTATTGATGTGGTTATAAAATCTAATAAAGTACTATGTAATTTATTTATTGGACAATATTATTACTTATTGATTGAGAGAGATTGATCATAATTCATGTGATAGCGGCAGGCCATCCACAAAATAGCAATAGTTAACCATGTTACATCTTCAAAAGATTAGCATTTTTTACAGTCTATAAATTAATGTTTTTGATTTTAATATATATTTTTAAATATTTTTAAAAGTTTAAATAACTTAAGTTGCAAAAAAAAATGTATCCATCCTTCTATTTTAACAGATATCAATGAATAAACATTTGATCAATTGAACCTGTGTGACCTGCTCTATGCAGCTTGTGGTCAAGTTAAAAGGGGATTCAATTGTAGCAATGACTGTGCCTGTGGTACTGGTGCTGTCATATGTGACCCTGTGAGATGATTCCTCTGTAAACTAGAATTTACTGGTAAGTTTAACAGTTTGAATATTGTTTTTCATGTATTCAGGTAATATTTTTACTTAATACATGAAAAATTAGTTTAAATTGACAGAATTTTGAATACCGTTTGTGACTATATTTCCATGTTCTTTGTAACCATAGTAACACACTGTGACAGAGATGGAGATCAGTGTACTACTGGACTCCTCATCTGTCAGGCTGGGGAAAAATGTGTGTCAACAGTTTGGGCAGTGCCAGTTGTCAATGTTTAGAATAATACTGTAAAGAAAATGGACAATGCCAAGGTAAATTATTTTGTCATGTTAATCTTTTTTATTTCAAACTAGTGCCTGCTGCAAACATAAAATGTTTTGTTCAACAACTTATACAAAAATGGATTTACTAAGGATAATTTTTGGTCCTATTTATTCTGAAATTTTTTGTCATTTAGATCGAAATTTATATTTAAAATGTGTACCATTAATTAGGAAATAGTAAAAGACATTCAAGTTTAGATTATGTGAGTTTAAATGTTAATTTAACATTAAGATCAACCTCTAAACATTAAATTAAAACTCAGAAACGAATATTTTTATAAATATCAGGATACATTTGGTTAAAATTGTTATTATCAATGGTCCATGTTGGAGAGGGTACATAATAACTTTTTGATTTTTAATGGAATACAATTGGGGTTATACTAAATCTAAACATTTTAATTTTACATGCCAATAATATGTCTTGTTATATATTAATTCAAATACCAATATAGTTGACTGTCAACTGTTATTCCAGACATCAATGAATCTTCCTGCTATCTGACCAATGATTGTGACCAAGTGTGTGTCAACTTTATGGGTGGTTTTTCCTGTTGCTGTCACCCTGGATACAAGTATTTTAACAGATCATTTACAGGTCAGACTGGTTGACTGATGTCAGGCTAAAAAAAATAATATTAGCTAGAGGAATTTTCTCTGTCTACCAAGTCCTCAACTATTCAATTGTGTACTAACTTATTAATAAATTCTGGCAAAATATAATAAAACATAATAATTTTTGGTTCTGCCCTTAAGATTATGTTATATCAATGGAAACTTAAGCATTTATATTGCAATATGCCTTATAAAGTAGTTAATACATATTCAGAGAGATGATAATTGAGAAGGCATTTGTTCATTTTTAATTAATTTTTTAAATATTTTTTTATTTTTTATTTTCTTTTTATCATTACAACATGAGTAAGTGAAAATAACATTATTCATTTATTTGTTAAACCTTTTCGTCTGATGCATAAACTTAAGGATTTGACTTACCACCCAGAACAATAATAAGGGAGTGGAGGGGGGGCGCAGAAATACGGTGTTGCTTGAGCCGTCGCACGTCGGAATCCAATAAGTACAAAAGAGATTACTCGGGTTATTGTACGGCAAGGGCAAACTGGGGGTAGGGGTTATTATTTAACAAGAGCGATTGTACAGTAGAAGAATTTACAAAATTTAGACTCAAATCATCACAATATTGTTGTTTTGTTTCATTGGTCACATTGAACCATGTTGGTTGCAGGGGTCTTGTATTGTTGTTTATTTGAGGACCTTAAGGCAAGTTGGTATCAGAGGTATTGTAGAAATTTGAGCATAGGGCAGCTAGGGGCATCAGTGGCTCTCCAACAATTTGAACATAGGGGAGCTAGATGCACGAGTAACTCTGGAAGAACTTGAGTCATACAGCTTAAATTGACAATTAATTTCTATGTAACTCCTAGTCAACAAAGATGGCTACAAGTCAAAAAGCCATCAGTATTGTTATTAAAGTAGAGGGTAGGTAATATAGCATGACATACTAAATTATATTATTTTGAGCACATAATTGACATAACTTTTCTTTCACATTCTTCAATCTTGGTTTTGGAAAATTCAACATCCAGAAAAAAAAATTGCGATCATTTTAGTTTTTAACTTGTTTCTATTTCTTGCCGCATTTTCATCTACCTTTTTTGTTAAGAAAGGCGCTTAGCTCAAAAGTTTTTATCATATTTTCCTGGTTCTTAATTCAAGCTTACACATACTTTGTCTTATATTTTAAAAAAAAAGGATTTATTGCAACTAGTTTGTTGTTTTATAGGGCAACAATCGTTTTCTTTGACTACATCATATTTAAATAATAGTTAGTGTAAATTACAGTTACATAATGTGTACCATAATTATCTTTAGTTATAAATCTTCAACATGCTATATAAATCTATCGTAACTATAAAGATTTTTTTTTAAAGGTATCCCTCTGTTATTATATTTCTAAAATTATATTTTATATTTTAAATCTGTTTGTTATTAATTTTACATAAGTGAACTCACAAGGGCATCAATAACTCTGAAAACCATTTAACTCACAAGTACAGCCATAAAAGTCAACACCAGTGAAGTGACAAGGACAACCAAATGTCAACACCAATGAACTGACAAGGACAGCTATCAACCTCAAATGTCAGCATCGAAGAACTCACAATTAATGCAATAAATTGTCAACACCGGTGAACTTAATGACGTCTATAAATGTCAATAAAAGTGAATAATAATAATAATAATAATAATAGGGGGCCTTATATAACACGGTACCCCAGCCTAGGGCTGGGCTCACCGAGCTGTACATAAAAATTGTATCAAAAGAGACATAATCATGACATTAACATAAAATACATTCATGAAATAAAGTACAGCAATGTATATTCACATGGACGTCCAGAAATTATCATTGATATATTTATATTTTAAGAGAGCATGATATTTCTCTTGTCAGTCGCTCCCAAAAATTCGCGCATTTTGTTTTTTTCCAGCTCAGTTCTCGCAACTCATTCGACGAGTGTTTTATTCTCCTTTGGTTAATTTAACAATAAGGTGGTCATCATAACCAAGAAATGGCAGAGACAGTAACGTCCAACACAGCTATGTCTATAAATGCAAGTATCAAACTATAGTGAAACAACATATGTCAGCATAACCCAGGAATATCAGAGACGGCAATGTCAAGAAGCACATGAATTAAACTACTTTAAAATTTTACATAATAGATTTAATATGTAGGGAAATGATATTTAAACTGTGTGAAATAATATATATAATTTGACTTAAAATATATTTATGATGTATACAAAAATATTTAAAATGCATGAAATAATAATTTTAATACGTATGAAAGAATTCAATTAAAATTCATGGAATTATACAAAATATATTATGTCTAAAGTAATGCATGCAATACTTCAATAGTCACAATTGTCGTCACAGTTTGTAGTAATAGTTGCTTGTTCAGTATCTTGCATAGAATCGATTTCCCCCCATGCTAACATAGCATGGTCACACGCACTATAAAAGTACTCAATCATCTCCATCATAAACATCATCATGGATGCTTAAAAGCATACGAAGACCTTAGTGATAAAAGAATTTAAGCCACAAAGTGCACTTTTGAGATAATCAAGTTAAATTTTTCTTTTCGTCTATAAAATGTGAATATATTCATTTTGTCGTGTTAAATTAATGAACTTAATGTGTTCAAAGTTCTGCATTATACTTCGTTAAATCGCATAAGCAAAGATCACGTTTTTATTTGACTTTTACAAAAAATGTGAATTAAATACATTTACCTGGACAATGCCAGGGTGAACTCGACTTCAGTCGAAAGCTTCAAGGACGCTCTGGCATCAGCTAGGAGCTGTTAGAAAAGCAACATCATGCCTCCAACTGTTGCAGATATGCCTGTACATGGTTGCAGCAACTATCACTACCAGAGCCAGAACAGAACTAGATTGCACTAGGGTCTAAAAATACATTTATTTGAAGAAAACAAACAAAACACAGTAACCTCAAATAACGCGGTTTCTTATGCACTCCTAGTCAGCAGCGGATTAAAACAATTGTTCTATGCAAGAAATCAAATGTCTTTTCTATTTTCTTCTTGAGTCTTCTTTACTTTTCTTGGATGAACTGTGTATACGTAGTGTATATCCTTAAATTATTTGATGGTAGACTGTTCAATGTCACCCACCTTCAAGCACAGACAAAGTAAAATAGTAGTACTACTAATTCATGAACTACTTTTTACCGAGAAAGGTGCCTTTTCATAGTAAACAGAAAAAGGACATTGGGACCAAACATATCGATATCCAAAAATACCCACATCATTTATATTTGTCCCAGATTCGTCTCAAAGATCGCCTCTTAACATTTGAACAAGATTGACATTCAGCACAATGTCCTTTACATGCTGTCTATGCTTATGCGGTTATCTACTTGAGGAAGTTCAGACCTTTGCTTACTTTGTTTTTTTCTTGTTATTATTATTTTTTAAAAATTGATTTGAACAAGAAGAAATCTTTCATAAATGTCGGAGGGAGAGGACTCATGAGTTTACCGCATTGGGTGACACCAAACCTAGCTACGCCACTGCTATTTAGCAATCAATAAAAGGAAGGGGGGCAGTTGTACTATTGTCCTATTTTCTGAAGGACGGAAGAGATGGGACCTGAAGAGATGGGACCTAAAGAGATGGGACCTGAAGAGATGGGACCTAAAGAGATGGGACCTGAAGAGTAGGGATAGCGATGGCAGAACAGAAATGAGTGGACGCTTGATATTATCTAATCGTTTCCTCCATACAAGAAAAGATCGATTTCGAGTATTCTCTGGATAATATATTTTTGAAATACTATGTTCATAAAAAATGTGCAATAACTTCAATTGCATCATTATATCATTTTATATTTGTTTTTGTTTTGCTTCTTGTCCATTAACTGGTCAAAAAGGCCACGTATCAGTTCCAGACCAATTAAACATTTTTTGACAGCCGTTTTTCTTTTCCAGAACCAGTCAAGTACCTGTCAAGGTCCTGTCAAGAACCTTTCAAGAACCATGTATTTGGAGACCAAACCGATTATCCGTCGACTGGCCTATCCTCACTCAGGTCGCTAAAGATTCGCATGTGGTTCTCAAGTCGTGATTTGCCGGCCACTGGCGTATGATGAAACTCTTAATGTTATTGAGGAGAGGTGAAAACTATTTTTTGTGTGCAGATTCCAAACATTAAAGGCTTCTTTCAAGAAACTGCTTGATCTTGTCCTGATAAGGAGTATAATGGACATTATATTTTGTAATCAAAACATTACCACTGGGCGCCAAACAAACGGGGTTATTAGAAAATGTTTTAGATTTGTTATCAATAAGACGCTTATCAACCAATGATACATTTACACTAAGGAATGGAGGGAGGGGGGGTCTGAAACATAGGAGCCAGAATGATCAATTCATTGATCGTGGGCCCTTAAAATAAAGAAGAAGAAGAAGAAGAAGAAGAGATAGAAGGAGAAAGGATGCGAAAGACATGGAGAGGGGGAAGCGAGAGTAAGATGACGAGAGATGGCACAAGGCATGTGACGGAAGAGCGGGGGAGTCAGGGTGAGAAATACAACAATGAGAGGATATTTTTTGGAGTTGAATCCCTACAAGTAAGGTATCGTATGCGATAGTTGTCCTATGGACGAACAAGCTACCAGTTTAGGAAATCGTTGAGCAATAATATATATATATAATTTTTTTTTAATTTAAAAAAAAAATATTTTTTTTTAAATAAATAATAAAAAAAAAAAATTACCTATAGAAACAGATTTTATTTTTTTAAATTGTCGAATATATTTGTTTTGTGTATCTTCAGTGGTAAAATTACTTTCAAAATGTTGCCAATTTTTTTTTTATAATCAAATGTCTCATACAATCAAACTAATTAAACAAAAACAAAGTGCAATATTTGGATATTATTTCCGTTGAAAAAAACATTTTATTTATTAACCCAAATCTATTTTGTTTTAAAGGGGAACAATACATTTCAAAACGTATTTTCTCACATATTTAAGCATAGAATAGTAATTGAAGGCAACAGCTGCAACCTTGAAGTTTGGAGGGACATTTATTTTAGAATGTGTAGAGCGTTTTTGGACATTCTTGTTTTTTTTAAGATAACGTAATTCAATAACTTTTTTTTTTCAATATATATTGTCATCTTTGGTTAAACTCTAACTCACACAGCATTGAAAATATACCTAGTGAGTTATTAGAAATTGATTTCGATTCTTTTAATTTAATATATTTAATACTTTAAATTAAGATTAAATATACTATTATTTTTTTTTTTAAATCATTTCAATCATTTCTTTTAGCTATTGATTAGTATTTGCATTGTGTTATGTTATTAGTTATATTTGTATGACAGAGTCAATTAAAAGCTTTAGCCACGAGCAGGTGATAACCCTTACGAGAGTCATGGAGCAGTATATTCCATTTAACTACATAGTCTTCATCCTGTAAATGTCGTCTAACTACAGAGTCATAACACACTGCTAGAGATTTTCTTAAATTATTTCCAATTTGTTCAAATTTAGAAGGATTTCTAAATAATATTTTGATTATCGAAATATAAATTTTAAAAGTTTAAAATAATTAAACAACCCTTTAAAAAAAGCTTTCCGTTTAAATGATTTATAGCATATATCATGGAGCAATTTTGGCTTAAAATTTGTTAAAACATGCATAGATAATGCCATTAATAAGAATCGAAAGTAGTTCTCAACCCTCCTTCCCCCTCTCTTCACACTCCTAAGGCTTGCAACCGCACATTTATGATGCCATTCAAATGTATGTATATTCTACAGTCCCACCCTCCTTTGCACAGCAGATTTATTTTACAAAAAGAAACACAATATTATGCAACAAACGTATACATCCCTTCGTTTTCCCTTTGCATCTCTGCTAGGCATTTAGTTATGAGAGTTCCCTATAAATATATTTGTAATACAAAAATGTAGAGTTAAAAACTGTTTGAAAATGTTTAATATATATATATATATATTATATATATATAAATAATTCGCCATCAAAGGTCAAACAAGACGGGTCAAACACCACGAAGGCTATTTATAGATAGCAAGAGTGTGGTTCAATAATGAGTTCAATAGCGCGAAAATATAATTCCCGATAACTACGCTAAATGATATATATATNTATATATATATATATATATATATATATATATATATTAATAACGCAATTGCGTTTGGTGCATAATCTTTTTTTTTTGTTTCGGAAATGAAATTTACACAACTTAAGTACTATGTAAAAAATATTCGGTTTAAAAGTGGTTTGGACATGAAAATATTAATATAGTTCATGGGCGAGAAATAAAAAGTGTGCAGTGACGTATCATGGAGGAAGGGGTGTAGCAAATATTGGGATTCTTAAATGTGCGTTACTTGAGTTTATGTTTTGTCAAGTAACTTTACTAGATGGGAAGTTTACGCATTGCTGTCACCAATGTTTGGCGGGCTATATCTAGTAAATTAATATAGTTTGTGATAAGTCAGGACCGGAGCCCTCATCCGCAACAACTGCTCTGTGACTAAAAAAGGTCAAATGTTTTTGTGAAAAAAAAGAAATGAAACAATAAAGAACTAAAGAAAAGAAAATATAGAAATGAAGAAAAATAGTTTAGCAACGCAGAAAATAAGTGATAATAAATGCATCAACTATATAAAACTTAAACATCATAAAGGATATAAAGAATATATCCTCCATTTAAAATAATTAAGAAAAGTTGTTAGATAGGAATTTGTTGTATTTTTAAATACATGAAGAGCAAAATTATTCTTTTGCTGGGTAAATGTATTCTCTCTCAATTCCTCTATTTTCATTTTTAAAATATAAAGCAAAAGAGGAACCAACCATTAGTATCAACAAGAACTTACGTTAACCATAATTGTTAAACAGAACAAATCATTATAACCAATATAAACTTTAGTTTAACATTGTTTCTAACTTTAAAAACAAAATTGCTAACAACATGGAATTAATTTAATCATAACTGTTCAACTAAACCCTTAGTACCAACATTGGCTTAAATTTATCATAACAAAAATATGCAAAGTACCAAATATTTATATTTCAATTATTTAATCATTTATTTATTTATTTAGGCATTTTTATAAAGCGCTTACCTTAAAGCTCTACGCACTTTACAATTATTAAAAACATGTATACTGAGTAAAATAAAAATGAGACACTAGGAGAGAAACTACTATACTAAAGAAACAATTAAAATGGCTATAAAACGAGGGCACTTTGGCACGTGTTGGCCTATACTACAGGAACATTTCTATCTAGATCAATGGTCAGTCTAGGAATATCTGACGTACATTTATCGAGATCAATGGTCAGTCTATGAATAACTGACGTACATTTATCGAGATCAATCGTCAGTCTATAAAAATCTGACAGCTGGTGTATGAAAGAGCAGATAGCAATCAAGGCAGACCTTAAAATACAAAGTGTTGTTACCAATTAACATACTGCAGCCATGTGACCCCTTGAAATCACAAGGCCTGGGATTTTGTTTTAGGAGATAAGTTGGTTCCTCTGACAGAAAATCACCTATGTCCATCCATATGGATATCCCAAGGAAAAATCATATGTGGATGATGTGGCTTGGTACCAGTAGCGAATAATGAGTTAAAATTACGTGATCCTAGTTATTGACACGTAAGATTATTGTGTAAATATTTTTTTTACGTTTTCAAGTATTTCTATTCACTGGTTGTTTTTTTACAAAAGATAGTTAAATGATCACACATGCTGAGAATAATAAAACTGTTTATCATGTTGGGATCCTACCACATCCGTAAAATCCTAATGAAGTCTCCAGATTATATTCACATTATTGAGTGACGTACGAGATCGGTCACAATTTTGCAGTCTTGGCTGTGCTTTATGCAGCGGACCCTGACTAATAGTTTGATTTAGATTGAGATTCTAGACTTTACTTTAGGCAGACGAAACTTGATTGACAGCTTGATTTAGATTGACAGACTCTGTTGTTCTTTAGACGAACCTTGACTGATATTTTGAATTAGATTGACAGTATTTGCTGTACTTTTTGCAGAATAACCTTGACTGATAGTTCGATTTAGATTGACAGACAATACTGTACTTTAGGCAAACGATAATTAACTGATAAATTTATTTAGATTGACAGTCGTGGTTATAACTTTAGGTAGACGAACCTTGACTGATTGTATTGACAAGCTTGGTTGTACTTTAGGCAGACGAACCTCGACTGACTATTTGATTTAGACTGACAGTGTTTGCTGTAATTAAAGCCAACGGACGTTGACTGATAGATTGATTTAGATCGACAGTCTTTGCTGTACTTTAGGCAGAAGAACTTGACTGATAGATTGATTTATGATTTCTTCTTGCCTTTTTTTTTTTTTTTTTTCAACAAAGGCTTCGTTTCAAACATACTATGACTGTTGATATTNTTTTTTTTTGCTTTTTTTTTTTTTTTTTTCAACAAAGGCTTTGTTTCAAACATTCTATGACTGTTGATATTTTTATTCCTTGCTAATTTCACTTCCCCTTACTAGCGTATTCTTAAACTGATTTCCCCTCTCCACCCCCCCCCCCACACACACAAAAGCAAACAACATTTGCTGTAAATTACTGAAAGACGACACCCTCTCATGAAACGTCAAAGTTCAACTCCGTTAGTGTACATTATATATTAATAGCTATATACATTGTTCTACTCGTGGTTGGTGGAGAAAGTGGAGATGGGGAAAATTGCAAGCTTTTTGGATAGCGAATAACTACGAATATATCCCGCTACCTTAACATGTGAATATCAAAATTAAAAAAAGTATGACTGTCCTCGTTAGTACATTGGTTTTGGCATTTATGAATGTTATTGTTACTACATTGGTGTTGACATTTCTTACTTTCAAAGTACAATGGCGATGACAGTGATGGCCTTTCTGACTAGTACACTGGTGTTGACATTTAAGAATATCATTGTTAGGACACTGGAGTTGATGTTTATGGATATCCATGTTAGTACACTGGCCTTGACATTTATAGATATCCTTGTTAGTACACTAGTGTTGACATTTGTGGATATCCATGTTAGTACACTGGTCTTGACATTTATGGATATCATTGTTAGTACACTGGTGTTGACATTTGCGGACATCCTTGTTAGAACACTGGTGATAAAATGTATGAATGTCCTAGTTATTGCTCTGGTATTGACGATGTGGCTGTGCTTGTTAGAAATGTGATGTCGACGTTTATTTATTTTGTATTTATAACAACATTAAAAATTATTTTAAAAAAAACGAAAACAAGTATGATAAATTGTTTCTTAATTTGAACTTTTACAAATTTAAAAAAAAATAGATATGTTTCTCGCAATATATGTTCCTACTTCATTTTATAAAAAAATTAATTAAATATTTCAATTTTTAAAAAAAAATGTATTATAGAATTAAAGGGGGTGTTATTTCATTTTTACGTTGCACTGTTTCAACATATTCTTCGCCGAATGTGTGCTCTTCACATTGCAGGCCAAGTTTAAATGTCATTGCTATTAAAAATGTGTTATATTCGTTTTATAATATAATGTGATCACATATAATCTGAAGGCAACATTACTAATAATTGTCCTTTAGTTGAAATCTGCACAATTAGTAAGGCAAGCATGTGTAAATTTTAAAGCAAGTGTACTGCTTTCCTGGTTATTCATGCTTTAAAACCCGTACGGTCAAAGACTGCAAAACAACGATAAAAATATTAATTACACCAAAAGACAAAATCATTTGACATGCAGGCAAAAAAATTAATAAATAAATAAATAAAACAACTTATAGATATACCATCCACCAAAATTAGAACTAGGATATAAACATTTTATTTTCAAAAGAAACCTCAGAGACAAAATAAATATTTTCTTATGCAATCATACAGAAAACAAAACTGTTTTATTTTAGACATCAAACTTTCTAAAACATCCTGGTTTAATTTGAAAAAAAAAATCTCAGGCGAGGAAATTAGGTTGGCCAAAGAAGAGCGCTAACAAATAGTTATTTTGTTAGAATTTAAAAATAGCAAGCTTCAACAAATTCATTGTGCTTGCGAAAACGGATGAGCAGTATTTGTTTGTTGTTTTTTGTCCTTGACATTTGAAGATGAGCAGTATTTGTTTGTTGTTGTTTGTCCTTGACAGTTGAAGAGGGGCTGTATTTTTTTTTGTTCTTTGTCCTTGACATTTGAAGATGAGCAGTATTTGTTGTTGTTTGTCCTTGACATTTGAAGATGAGAGGTATTTTTTTTTGTTCTTTGTCCTTGACATTTGAAGATGAGCAGTATTTGTTGTTGTTTGTCCTTGACATTTGAAGATGAGCAGTATTTGTTTGTTGTTGTTTGTCGTTGACATTTGAAGATGAGCAGTATTTGTTGTTGTTTGTCCTTGACATTTGAAGATGAGCAGTATTTGTTTGTTGTTGTTTGTCCTTGACATTTGAAGATGAGCTGTATTT
>CAXITT010001059.1:1327-12416 GCA_964033795.1 Lymnaea stagnalis | reverse complement strand
CATTTCCTAAAACAATTGTGGTAACTGGTCCGGCTGACGTCAAGTGCGTTGTTTCTCGGTCACTAAAAGTGTCCATCCTGTTGTTTGTGATGGTGTCAAAGATAGACCATCATTATAATTAAAATAAAATACTTGACTTTCGTAGCATCAAAATAGTTTTAATAACAGGACCTGACCCAATGAAATCCTTGACATGACATGTTTGTTGTTTCAAGGGCATGAGAACATTAGTGTTAACATGGACACATGAAAATGTGATAACAGCCTATCATATTACTTGCCTATACATGTTTGTACTTCCTGGTACTAATGTATAAAAAGATGAATCTCAAAGTGGTGGGGAAAAATAACTTTTTGAGTTTGAAATTATTGCATATTAAGTTGAATCTTGAAATTTTATACCTTGAAGAAAAGCTTTTCATTTTTAAAGTAAGAAATATAGAGTAATATAAATTAGTTTTTTTAATTTTAATTTGATAATTTCTAAATTTTCGTGTACGCAATAAATAAAAAAAGATATGTGTCAACTATTTAATATTTCGTTTACCACTGGGGAAAACATATTATACATCAAGTTAGCCACAGGCACTGACTGAGCCAAAGATTCAGTCGGACTAAGCTAATGTGGTTTGTATCCATCAGACTAAGCTAATGTTGGTTGTGTTCATCAGACTGATCTTATTTAGGTTGTTTACATCAGACGGAGCTAAGTTAGACGGTGTCCATCAGAATTAGCTAATGCGGTTTGTGTTCATCAGACTAAGCTAAGGTGGGATGTATCCTTTAGACAACTCTAAGATTGTGTGTGTCCATCAGACTTAACTAATGTGGGTTGTATTCATCATAATAAAATTATATGGACTGTGTCAATCAGGCTAACATAAAATGGACTGTGTCCGTCAGACTAAACTTATGTGGACTGTGTCCATTATCATAACTAATATGGGCTGTGTCCATCAGACTAAGCTAAGAGGGGTTGTTTTCATCAGACTGAGCTAAAGTGGACTGTGTCCATCAGACTAACTTAATGTGTGTTGTATTAATCAGACTGAGTTAATGTAGACTGTGTCAACCCGAATCAGTGAATGTGGGCAGTGTCCATCAGACTAAGCTAAGGTGTGCTGTGTCTATCAACTGAGCTAATGTGGGTTTTGTCCATCAGACTGAGCTAAGATGGGCCAGTTCATTAGAATGAGCTAATGTGGGCTTTATCCATTAGGCTGAGCTAAGGTGGACTTTGTCCATCAGACTTAACTAAATTGGTCTATGTCATCAGACTGATTACTCTCAAGTGAATGAGCTTGTGTTTTCCCTAGTTTTTGAGGTAAAGTAATTGAAAAGGGGCCGTAACAAGAATTACCAAGGGGGTTTGAAGATAATATGCAATTTCGTTGATATTTATTGAAAATTAGAGGCTGCTCTAAAGGGAAGAAAGTGTTTCTATTTCTATGCTACTATGCTGCACAATTATGTACTATGATATAAATGTATGGGCTATTATATACCATTATGTACTATTATATACCCTTATATACTGTGATATAATATAATGTACTTTGCTACACCATTATGTACTATGCGATACATTTATGGATTATGATAAACCATTATGTACTACGATGTAACATTTTATGTACTGTGATATACTACAATGTACTTTGCTACACCATTATGTACTATGATATACATTTATAGACTATGACATACATTTATGTACTATGATATACAAGTATGTACTATGACACACGCTTTTGTATTATGATATATTTTAAATGCAATGCGATATACCATAATGCACAAAATATATACCATGATGAATTAAGCTATACAAATATGTACTATAATATAACATTTCAGCAGTTTTCGAAACGCTTCATCACGGCATACTGCTCGAGCGTCTACAAAAACGTTCGGTCTCAATGATACCGTCCTCAGTTCGTTCCGATCATATCTGTTTAATCGGGTCTAGTCAATTATTTCAAATGGCTTGACCTCGAAGAAATCTAATATCGAATTCGGAGCACCCCAGGGCTCGGTCCTAGGCCCGGCGCTTTTCACGATGTACATTCAGCCCCTGGGTGCAGAGATCAAGCAGTTTGACATGCAATACCACATGTTCGCAGATGACACCCAACTTCATCAAACCGTGATCCACTCTCAGTTCCCTCAGCTGCTCAGTATAACACAGAAGACAGTGGAATCAGTTAAGCACTGGATGACCATAAACAAGCTCAAATTGAATGATGAAAAGACTGAGCTGCTCCCATTCGCGACCGCTCAGAAGCAACAATATGCAAATACCACGACATCAATTACTCTCTCAGGTGTACGTATTGAGTTATCTCAAACAGTGCGGTACCTGAGTGTCTACCTAGATCGAAGAATAACCTTGTAAAGTCACATTAACATGCTATGCAAGGTGATTTTTCAAGAGCTGCACAGGATAAGTCACATCAGGCCCTTCATAACAATTGATGCAACAAAGAGGCTGATTTCTGCATTTGTGCCATCAACTATCACGCATGGACTATTGCAATGCTCTCATGGTGGTTCTTCAAGCTAGGCTCCTGCATAAAATTCAAATAGCACAGCATAATGCGGCTCTCATTGTTCTCCGCAAACGCAAGTTCGACCATGCAAAAACACTTCTGAAAGAGTTGCATAGGCTTTCGGTGCGTGCTCGCATAGAGTACAAAATAGCAACTTTGTGCTACCGCTGCTTGCATGACCTGGCACCATCCTATCTGAAAGAGCTTCTGACGCCTTATGTACCCACTAGACAACTTCACTCATCCGATAGTGGCAATATCTCGACACCACATATCACCTTGAGACTTACGGAAAGCGCACTTTCGCATTTGCTGGTCCAACAATTTGGAACGCCCTTCATGTCAATCTCAGAAACAACCAGACGTTGGAGTGCTTTAAAACCGATTTAAAGATACATCTATTTCGCAAACACCTTTGGGATTATTGCCTACCTTATCTTCCATTTAATGCATATTGGCTGTGTTGCTTAGGGTTGAAATGGATAGAAAGACTTTGACTTGGTATGCTTGTAATTAGTTTTTGTAGTGTTGCGTTTGCTTTAAATGTGGTAAATTATATTACTTTTTACCGCGCTTCGAGCCTTTGGGGATGAAGCGTGTTTTTAAAATAATTTTATTATTATAATTATTATTATTTGTACTATGAAATACAATTATGTTCTATGATATAACTTTTGTACTGTGAAATACCATTATGTACTATGACATAAAATCATGTACTATGATATACCTTTCTGTACTATTATATACCATTATGTAATGCGACATGCCAGTTTGTATCATATTTAAATTGTGTTGTTGTTGCCCACACTCTAAAGTGAACTAACTTAAGAAATTAAGCATAAAAGACATTCATCGTGTCTTACATTTTTTATCAAATAATAGAACTTTTCCAAGGCTAAAGATGTATTGATTTTTTTAAACCTACACAGCACACAAACTATATTTTCGGAGTTTCTTGATTAATTATGTTTAGAATACTTATATGATTAGAATGCAATTAATCTATTTGTAAAAAAAAATATATCATTCAATTTATTTTTCCAGATGATCTGTCTCTTCATCCTTTGTCTGCTGTTGCCAGCGTGTCAAGCATTGTCACTCACCACGAGTGAGGATGAAGTTGAAATTGACCTAACTCCCAATGTGTCGCTGACATGTTTCTTTGATCGCTTAGAGAATCCCAGCATTCAAGAAATCATGTTTCTCAGAATTCTCAAGATGAAGATCAATGAAACTGGCTGGAAACCTATGGCAGAATTACGTGACACAGACGATCTCCCACGGATACTTGGAGAAGAGGACATCTTTGCCTCTGGCAACGTTGGGAAACAGAAGAATCTGAAAGGAAACGAGGCTAATGTATTTTTAAAGGTGACCTGGGCCGTAGCTGAAAGTAAGACCGTTGGGAGATACAGGTGCGACATGGCAGGATGGAATGATGAGCATGGCACGATAGCAACAAAGTCACAAGTTCTGGAAATAAAAGAACGCTCCGTGTTAACATCACTACAGCTTTATAATATGTTGCTTCAAACACAAACCAACCTCAATTCTAAAATAGAGACCAAAATTTCAGATGTAAAGAATGACCTCGGCGTCCTGAAGGAGACCAATCTTATCATAATAACCTGGTTCCAACAGTTTTGGCCTGAGGGTACTTATGGACTACATTATCCATCCAGTGGATGTCCAGCTAACGTGGGAGTCACATGGATCACTGGATATCGACTTCATCATACAGAATCCACAAGCAGAAACCATGACAAGCTGTCAGAAGGAAATCACTTTGGATCAATAATGACTAGAAGTGGGATTAACAATTTAATATATCAGCATTTCTGTATGGTTATTGTCAGATCTGTGGGTCCATTATGGCCTAAAGGTTCTTATTGTATAGCAAGAAGAGAAAATGCCAATGTTCCAGAAGGCTTTAGATGTGGATGGATCCAGTGGCAAGATGAAAATAACACACCGGTATCATCAACTGGAGGCCACTTCCCGTATGGCGACTATCCTAACTATTCTACAACCATCCACTACTGCTGCAGATCTGACTTGAACGCTAGCACGCCAATGTACCTGCCTACAGCAAAACCATTTTACCTGTACAGATATGGCGGCACCTGTCAACAGATCCATGGCATGAATGTCCAGGAAGAGTCTATTTTGTTTGACACAGATGACCGGGGCGGTAACAGAGCCAGCCCTCCACATCCAGATGTCCTTCTTACGCCAGATATCAAACTGGAGCTTTGCTATTACTCCAAGAAATAGGATTATCACGTTTCTCTTTGTTGATATATTTATGTTAATACAGTATATTCGCACCTGCCAGCTTTATCATATGTATTAACATATTTCTATGTCTGTGCTCCTTAACTTTTTTCCCAACAACATAACATAAATAGATTGGAGTACCGCGAGCTATAAGACAACAATTATTATTGTTATTATTATATGTGTGTGTATTTTCCTAGAGTGCAAGTCAAGTCAGTAATATATGTAACACTCAAGGATCAAGAGGACGAAGAAGATCTAAAAGTATGCCATGAAAAGTTGTCAACAAACCATTTCAAAGAGTTAGAGAGTATAGCTAGAGACGGGAAGGTTCTGAAATGAATTCTCATAGCTCTAATTTCCCCTGGGATTTTATAAGGCACAAAAGAATAAGAATTTATGTTCTTATATAATAACGACCCCCCTATACCCTAAACCCATATAATCTTCATACTGCCTTCATCCTATCTAATGAATAACTACGCTCCTCGTAAGGAGTCATTGATATTAATATAAATATAACTACATAGAGGTATCATTAAATGTTGACTTATGATCTAATTTCTCACAAACTTTACCTATAACGTGGTTTCATTTCAACAACAACAGTAAACCATTTATATTAAAATAGTTTTAAAAGTAAATAGTGTAACAAGATATGTTATTGGGTACACCATGTGATCGCATCTAGTACACGAGGCTATTGACTGCAGGTCTACAATATTCTCTAGAAGGCTTGAATTGAATTTGAGAACAATCAAATTGACAAGCACTGTGTTTATAACTTACGTTTGTAATGGCTACGAACAAAACAGAACAAGAAAGAATGTCATTGCGTCATTAAAGAAATGAGAAAATTACATTTTAAAAGAAAATATACTATTTTTGTTTATATATTATTTTTTTAAAAAAAAAAACGGACACATTATATTAATATACACATATATATATATATATATATATATATATATATATATATATATATAATATGCATCTATACACCTATAATAGCCAAAAATGTGATAACATCGTTTTGGTGCCAGAAATTTAATAAATGTGGGAACACTTGTAAAAACTTTTTGAGATGCATTACAAATGTGGGAAATAGTTTGAATCAATTTTAATTCTAGCGTAATAATGTTCATAAAAATGTCAATGAGAAAACAGTATATTAACTCATTTATATCAACCTTTGCCATGAAAAGTTGTCACCTTTTCATTGGTCACTCTGAATACTGAAGCTTTCCTAATGGGAAAAAACTATTTTTTAACGGGACATATAATTTTAGGTATATTGATTTTGCATGTTTAATTTTCAATTCTGCATTCCTTAACTATGTGTCACATGTTATATACATAGATAATACATTTTCTATACTATTTCTTCTTTAAATAAATGCCACATTTTATTTCTTTAATATCTATGTTCCAAAATTTCTTCTTAAATATATGTTTCATTTAATGTATATTGTTATCTGTTCTCTAGCATATTTTCCTTATACGTAATCAAACAAGTATTATTATTATTACATTTTTATTCAAAGTTATGATATATCATTATATAAAACGCTATTGATACATAGATCAATTAAAATCAAAATTTAAAAAAAAATATATATTGAATACTAAGTAAAGCTAGACCATTTTTATAATCCCAAGGGCATCTACTTGCTATAATTGTTTAATTAATCATTAGATTTTGAAATTAGTGAAAACAAAATATTATTTCGATAATAAAAATGTTTTAAAAATAGTTTCTTTATTTTGTTAACTTTTTTTGTTTTCCTTTTTTTTTTTTCCTAAAAAAACTAAGATACCAAAGAACCATTTTAAGATTGGGTAAATATTTTGGTGGCCCTGGAAAGGGCCGTTTGACGTGATTTGAGGGGGTTAGTTTCTCATCTGCGGCGCTACTCCCTAGCTAGACATGGAGCGGACGTCCAAGAAGGAACCTTTTTTTTTTAAAATGCTTTTGGTACCAGTGGTCGCCAGTTGAAGAAAAGCGTCAAAAAAAGCATTTATTCGGACGTGATCGACAGATGTTAGCGCCACATGCTAACCCGAACCATTTAATCCCTGGCTGACCAATCAACACTACAATCATATTTTACCTAAAATAACCCTATGCGTCAAACGTAAAATTATATACACTGTTATTTAACTTCTGTTCAATATTTGTTAAATGGCAATACAAAATGACAATATTAATGGATATATATTTATGTCTTTCTTTATTCTTTTAAATCACCCAATACTTTATTAATAACTGCAATGTAAGAGCCGCATAAATTGTGATACACTGATTGTTTCAGAATTAGAAAAAACATATTGTGTTCTTAATCCTTCGTATTAATTATTTAATTTGTAATCCCGTATCTACACATACAAATTGTTTCTTTATTTACACATTTAAATGTAAAGACGTCATGCTGACTCTTTCTTATTTAATGCATCTATTTGTAGTTTACAAAGGTTTTCCTCTCTTTAGTTAAATGGGGACAGTTTTAATAGATTGATCTATAAATACAAAAAGGCGCCTCAATTTTTTTTAAATTTAAAATCATTTAATTCATAATGGTGCAGCATGGTAACAAAAGGTGCAAATTAAGTATTGTGCAACGTCTTGTTAACTTTCTAACACTACTGTCATCTTATGCATTCAAACAATATCAAGCTCATCAAAAACTAAAACAAACTCACAACGAACGCTGATTATGTCTCATAGCGTGATGATTAATCACAAATTAAGTCAAATAAAAGATTTGTCTAAAAAAGACTGGCACAATAATAAAATGCTGTACTCTACCACACAGACTCACGAAGTGATAAAGTGACAACCACAACAGACAAAATAATTTATAACCTCACCTCCTTCCCAATCCTAACCAACTTCACTAAACCCAAACCATTCCCACTAAACCTTAACAAGCCTCACCCAATCCTAACCAACCTCACTAAACCCAAACCATTCCCACTAAACCTTAACAAGCCTCACCCAATCCTAACCAACCTCACCAAACCCAAACCAGTCTCACTAAACCTTAGTAAGCCTCACGTAATCCCAACCAACCTCACACATACCAAAATGACTGTCAATATATCTGTGGAGGGTTTTGTCTATCAAGGCAGTGTGGCAAACCATATTAAGATGTAGAGATTTATGCAAACGAAATCATGGGTCTTTGAACAGTAAGTCAAAACGCTGACATATAAAAATAACGTATAACTCTGACAGATAACATTGACATAATACTCTGGTATTTATTTCCGGTATTTGATGATTTACAGTCATATACCCATACACTACATCACCTCAATATTTTAATACATACTGAACAGTAAAAAAAAACAACATATAAAGTATTTATTGTCTGGCATAGATAAGTGATCAATTCTAAATATGTTTACTATACACCATTTAGAAAACTGTCTATTCTTTTAACACATGAAATTGTAATAGTTAAAATATTTTGTCAACTAGCTGCTAGACCTGATATACTTTTAATTGTTTCTATAGTATAGTATCTATCCTAATGTCTCATTTTTATTTTAGTTAGTTTACATGTGTTTAATAATTGTAAAGCGTTTAGAGCTTTAAGGTAAGCGCTATATAAAAAGTCGTAAATAAATAAATAAATAGATATACTTTGTAGAGGATCTGAAGTGTGGAAAATACAACAACGTATTTTGACCGCTGGACACCAGTGTACTAAACAAGGACAGCCATGCATGTCAACACCAGTGTACTACCAATGACCACCATAAATGTCAACACTAGTGTATTAACAATGATAACCATCAATGTCAACACCAGGGTACTACCAATGACCACCAAAAATGTCAACACTAGTGTACTAACAATGATAGACATAAATTCAACACTAATGTATAACAATAATAGCCATAAATGTCAACACCAGTGTACTACCAATGACCACCATAAATGTCAACACTAGTTGACTAACAAGGTCATCTAAAATATCTTTGATGTTGCTATTTATACTTTTAGACTACGTTATATTGACTTTGCCAATCACTAACCGAAATGCGTGCATTTTTATCCCAGCTCCACTTCTCAACCAAACCGACGTACAAGGGTTTCTATGGCTAGAAATTCATTATTTAAACTAATGGAATTATTATTTAGCATAGAAGGCGTCTATAGCTTGTAATGTATAATGTACATTAATGGAATTGTTATTTGACATAGTACGTTTTCTATAGCTAGTGATATGTAATTTAAACCAATACAATCAATGTGTTTTATTTTCAAAATGTGAGGTTCTTTATAATCCTTTTTGTTCAATGAACCACTATTCAAAATATACAAGAAATGTTCAAACAATCTATACATGAACATTTTACGTATAAATTACCCAACTTTAAAACCCAGAATCTCACCATTTTAACGCAATGGTCATTATGGTGCCATACCTCATCTCCAGCTTATCTTCCCAAAGAAAAACAAAAATTACAGAACGTGTGGCTTCACCACCTCACAGTGCAACACTAAGTTATTTAGTAACCACTATTTAGATTAAATGTGTCTGTATTTAAAATAAGACCTTTCATACACCCCCGCTTCCCTGAACTTGCTGAGATGACGTGACCCATGAGAAACTGATACTGTTAAATGCATATTCAAATGTCCACGCTTTATGAAATAACTTTGTAAAAAAAGGTTTCATAATGTACGGAAGTTATTCATAGACGCATCATTGATCTAGAATAAGGTAGGGGACATATTTATAAACTGGCCATTGATTAAGATAAAAGTTTCATATACGAAATAATTAAATTGCATGAAAAAATACCTTGTACATTTCTTTTTTAAAAATGTCACCTTTGTATTTTTTAGTTAGACAATTTTTAAATACTTGTTGATACAAAAGGTTGTGTGTTCATTTGGAGAATCATAGAAAACATAAGACTATGTTGGTACTAATGGTTTGTTAAATAAAACAGAGATAATAAACTTTAGTCCATATTGTTACAATTGTTTGTGCAGTTTAAAAAATACGGTAGACTAACTTTAATTTGGCACTGTTTTTTGTTTTTTTGGTCAATAAAGGAATAAAGAAAATGTTCCTATTTATTCTCATTGAATATACATGCTCTTTATTAAATATGTTTAACCAAAATGCATCATTGTTTTAATTTCCTTTATTCCTTTTCTTTCAAAAAAAGATTTCTTCTTCATTATTTAAAACAAAAATGTATTACCTTAGAAATGCCATTTTTATTTCATTCATTATCTTTCGTTCATTCTTTGATCTTTTTTCAAAAATTATTTTCGTTCATTTTTTTTTTTTCTTTCATTATTTTTTTGTTCCATTATTACATTCACTCAAAACATAAAATGTTTCATGCTATAAATAGAATGAAAATTTAAGTGTAAAATCATAACAAAGAAACAAGTTAATAGCACGTGCTTGAGTGAATTCAATTTACGTTTGACACTGGGTGCCATAATGGCTCCAACATAGCATTAAACATGGCATTGTTCGAATAGTAGAATAGAAACAATGAGCTTTAGCTCGATCAAACCTACACCTCTAGATATTTAAAAAATCGAAGATGTTCATGGTATAGGCTCCCCATGGCCCTCCACCATCAAGATTCATCAACCTAACCCTAACCCACTAACTGTTATCCAGGCACCCTGGAGCGTATTTCACATCTTCAGCTCCTTAGCTACGCCTCTGGCTAGTGAAACATCACCTCTCGAAAATCTGAAATCCCCCACTTGGCCCAGGGGAACAAATGTCTGATAGAAAGGATGTACAGAAGCACACTATCGTTTCACAAGGACTGATGGATATCATAATTATTACATAATGTAAAATGTAATACAATATAATTAAATTTGTATCATATCACTAGATGTAGGGATGTAATTAAGCTGGACTACATCTTAAAATAAACCATTCTAACAACTGGTAGCTAAATTAGTTGAAAGAGACTCGGAGTTGGTTACACACATTTAATGATAAGTATATATTTCTGGTATATAAAAAAGAAAATAAGTTTTATCTTAATTAAATCAAATTAAAAGGATATATTACATATTCGTTTTAGGACTAAGTGCACAATAAGATGGGAAAGTCGAATTGATGATTTGAAACCTCTTCGTTATCAGCTTAGTGATATCTACGATGCTCTGACAGAGATTGCAGATGATACAAATTTAACAGGAGCATCTGGTAATACATCACGAACAGATGAACGGGGTATTGCAAAAGCCATTTCTAGTTTTAAGT
>CAXITT010001058.1:116440-129839 GCA_964033795.1 Lymnaea stagnalis | reverse complement strand
TAACCCCCCCCCCCTCCCCCCACTTTCGCTCAGCACGTCCATCGTGTTTAACTAAAGTTTTATTTAAAAAGCATTGGGAACTGATCAGCAGTGACGCAGGACGGGGTTTGTGAAGGGGGCGGTGTACTCTCACCATCAGCTACTCACACTATCAGCCACTCTCACCATCTGCTACTCACAGCACCATCCACTCTCACCATCAGCGACTCACAGTACCAGCCACTCTCACCATCAGCGACTCACACTACCCGCCACTCTCACCATCAGCTACTCACACTACCAGCCACTCTCACCATCAGCTACTCACACTACCAGCCACTCACCCCATCAGCGACTCACACTACCAGCCACTCATCCCATCAGCCACTCACCCCACCAGCCAGTCACACTGTCAGTCTCTATCCCCATCAGTCACTAACGCCATCAGCAAATCCTCCCACCAGTCACTCACACTACCAGCCTCTCACCATTCAGCACTCATCCCATCAGCCCCTCACCCCATCAGCGACTCCCCCCATGAGCCACTCACACTACCAGCCTCTCACCATTCAGCGCTCTACCCATCAGCCACTATCCCCATCAGCCACTCACCCCATCACAAACTCACCCCATTAGTCACTCTCACAAAGCCCGCACAGCATTCAACTCTTGCTCTTTCCGTGTTCCCTAACTCCATTGGTTTATGAGAGAGATCAGCTCTCCCCTGTGTGGGTAGGTCGTAGATCAGGGCCAGTCGGCCGTCGCTCGGGTGCTGGCGACACCGGTCATTTCTGGAACCTGAAGGTCGTGGCGTGCAGACGAACAATGGAAAAACCTTTAAAAGTAAGTCAGAAAGTAAAGATCCTGTTCTTCTTTTCGACCCTTTCAAAATCGGATCATTTGACAATGTTGCGGTTGATACGAGTCTGCTATAAGAAATCAGACGTCGTTAACGAACTTACTATGGCAGTGGTTCTCAACCTTACCAATGCCGCGACCCTTTATACAGTTCGTCATGTTGTGGCGAACCCCAGCCACAAAATAATTTTCGTTGTTACTTCATAACTGTAGAGCATATGTGTTCTCAGATGGTCTTAGGCGACCCCTGGGAAAGGGCCGTGCGACCCTCAAAGGATTCGCGACCCACAAGTTGTGAGCCACTGTACTACGGTGTCGTCCATCCCTGGCAAGAATATTGTTTTCTTCTTTAAACGCCCCTCGGGAAAGATGTGAACCGAATTATTATGAGAAACAGAGAAACAAAAGAACAGATATGGAAAACGATCTATCGTAACATTTAAAACTCTCCTGGTTTATTTTCACCCTCGGGGAAAAAATGATGTCTTCAACAACCCGGAAGAAGTGAAAATACAAGACGGGAGTTGTTGCTCCTTTGGGGAGCAGTGGTTCTAAAACAGTTCATGTCTTCTAAAAATTTCGAAAATGACCCTAACTGATTCTTATTTTTTAAACGATTCCTTTAAATTATTTTTATCGATTTTCAGTGTTAGAATCTCAAGTAAATTTCTATTTAAGCCGTCAACATGTTGGACCCAGCATCTTTCACTACGCTGTTGTTCTGACTACATAAATGTACAATTAGAAAGAGAGATTGTGATAGACACTTATCTTTTAAACACACAATTATAGCCGACGGTACTCATCGACTACAAAGACTTATTATTCGTATTAATTTTGATTGGCTCATTGGGGGGAAAAATGTATTTAGGAATATTATTTTAGTTTGACCTTCGCACGCGAAGATGACCAAGGGAATATTCCACTTGAGTAGTAGTAGCCGTGACTTGAGCTCTATCTTTGTTTAAAGTTGAGCGTTGCTCAATTCGTCAGCCCCACTCTCTCGTCCTTGCCTATGTCATCCAATGGGAAGACTTATAGTCAAGGGACTGGACATAAGAGACTAGGATGGAGCGGATAGCCATCAGCGTGTCTTACTTTGCTCTGTTTACTTTATTTAAGAATATAAAGACATCCTGGCTATGCGCTTTATACTTTTATAACGGTATAATCCTTATATAAAAATTAAAAGGAGCGTTGAATTTTTAGTTAACTTGTATCATGAAGTGTGAAATTATATGGCTGGAACCAAAAATAACAACAACAAAAAAAAAACAGTACACTTTGGACATCAAGGATTTATTAGTAAGCTGTATATCACAATATCAAGGGCACATCAAGTTACAATGACAGGATTCTACACAAGAACATAACGGAAGAGGGTGGGGGCCGGAATTTTCTTGCAGCATTACATTTAATTATTTATATTTAACCTCTCCCCCCCCCCTTACCCCCCAAAAATAAATAAAAAATACGTACACAGGTATTCAACCACCTTTGCATACGCCCATGAAAGCGTGAACTACGATATAAAACATAAGTAGAGAAGGGCATTTTCTTTATCGAGTTTCTCAAGGGCACATCAAGTTACAATGACAGGATTCTACACAAGAACAAAACGGAAGAGGGTGGGGGCCGGAATTTTCTTGCAGCATTACATTTAATTATTTATATTTAACCTCCCCCCCCCCCCCTTACCCCCCAAAAATAAATAAAAAATACGTACACAGGTATTCAACCACCTTTGCATACGCCCATGAAGGCGTGAACTACGATATAAAACATAAGTAGAGAAGGGCATTTTCTTTATCGAGTTTCCGTCTATGAGAATGTTTTAGATTCAAGTTCTGATATAATTTCACTGATAAGACATCAAAGACTTTATTTTGAATTTATTAAGTAAAGTGTACGGTTTCTTTTAAGGACATGTCTACCAGAAAAATGAGTGATATTTTTGTATTAACTACAAATTAGAGAGACGCGGAATAGAAAGCGAATTCTCTTGGGGAAGAAGGAACAAGATTCCTAACGACTCTTGTAGCACATTGATCTGGAGTCGAATTCAGATTCGATACATGGTCTAGGTAATCGCCTTCACGAATCTTTTGCCGCGTCCACTTCAAGAGGCCAGGTGCGAACGTTTTAGATCTAGTGCACTTACGGCCAAGCTGGGGAAATACCCAGAGTTCACAGAGGTTTTGGCTTCAGAGGATTAGAGATTAAATTGAGCATGGGATTAATGAAAATAAAGCCATCTATCAGGATGTGACGTCATGTCCAATAAACAGAACCCAACTCCAGGTCACGTCTACATCTTCCTTATTTGGAGTTCCGCTCACTTTCAGACGCTCCTGTCTGCATGAGAGGGCATCAAAGATATCACAGTCTTACACTGTTTTAAATCGTTAAGGAAAACATATATATACAGACTTGTTGTTAACTCTCAAACTCTTCAAATCGTACAATATCATCATAAAATCCTTCAAAACATTATCTTAATTGTAAAATAATAAATCTACAGTATAAACATGTAAACACCTTAAAATCGTACATTGTACGCCGAAATCGTAAGAGTAAACAGGTCTGCTATACCCATACAATTGAAATGATACCCATCCAAGAGATTAGCGCCGGGAAAAGACTATGAAACACCGCTTTGTCAAGATTACTTTAAATAACTTGACCAGTTGGGGGGAGGGGCGCTACTACTTGGCTGACGTGATTTTATTATGTATTCCGTTTTTTTTTAAGGGTTTACGAGAACAATACCAGCCCCCCCCCCTCCCCCCAGGTTGATGTCTACAAAATACCTTGTGAATGTTTGTAACATTGTTGGTGTAATAATGTAAATAAAAAGTTGATTGCTATTATTAAACTGCCGACCAGTTAAGAAAGTTAAACTTAAAGATTTCTGAATGCACTAGCAATATTCACTTCGTAATTTCCTCCCCCCCCCCCCCCCCCCCAATGACTTCTCCCGCACCGTGACTGACTTTTCTATTATTAAACCGCCGACCAGTTAAGAAAGTTAAACTTAAAGATTTCTGAATCCACTAGCAATATTCACTTCGTAATTTCCTCCCCCCACCCCCCCCCCCAATGACTTCTCCCGCACCGTGACTGACGCATGCTTAAATTGGTAACCAAGCTCTTGCACTCAACAAAACGCACAACCCACTCTAAATTACATTTACCGATATTAGATGTTTCAGTAACTCAAACTTTAACACATCAAAATCAAATTGGTAGTGAATTTAGCCTGTCACAATTTTGTTTTATAAATAGTAGATAAAAATAACACAGAAAAGAACTGGCAGCATGTAATGCATTGAAGACTTTGATCTATTAAGTTATGGCCAGCTATTAGTCCTATTTTTAGACAACGATATTATACAAAGGTTTATTGCAGTGTTTCCCAACTTCATGCGGCAATTCGAAAATCGTTGGGGGAAACAATAATTTAACCGAGCCCAGCTTGAGGTACTGAAAGAATGTACTTACTGTTACTCTATATATATATTATATATATATATATATATATATAAAGAGGATTAGACTGTGGATTTTTTAAAATTTAATCAAAATGATTTTTTTTCATTCATTGTATTACAAACAAATTTTACTTTGTGTAAGTTTAATCCTGAAACATGAATTTCTTGACCTTACCAGAACGAAAAAATGTTTGGGAGACACGTGTATCAGGACAGGGAAACACTGATGTATTTAGGACAGGGAAATATTTGGACCCACCTTGAATCCATATATACGAATAATTGTTCATTCAAAGTAATTAGGCTTCTATATACGTTTGTGTAACCAGATTTTCTCATCTGGTATCGCCGATGAGCCCAATGGATATACCCTTTTGTTGTAATATAGAAAATGTAAGAAAAGAAGTGCATTCCATTAACTGCCCTCTTTTGTTTTAATTAGCTGTTTGAAGTGATATCTGGTGTTGTGGGTTAAAACAATGTTTCCAGCTGTATCAATGCTTATTAGAATCAGCAATTTTATCGAGTCATACACCAAAAACTTTCTTATGGTAATTGCTTTTTTTTAATTATTTGTCCTACTTTTTGTTATTTAAATCGCAGCGTAATTTTATTCGTAAAAACATTAAAGACTCAAAAATCATATATCCAACACAATCTTATTTAGAGGGCAAATCAATAGCTGTGGTTGGGGGTAGGGTAGGGAGTCCAAACGTCCCGTAAAAGCGGGATTGTCCCTTTTTTCACGATCGTACCCGTTGTCCCGAAAAAGTCTCTCGGGACGCCTAAATGTCCCGTTTTTTTAACCAAACACATTTTCTAATCTCTAAAACTTCCTAATTTATAATATAACTTCAAATAATATTTTGGCTAGCTGTGTAGCCAGTGCCAGTACTGGTGTGGGCTCGCGTGATGGCTGCACTGTTCCCCCTCCACCAGAGTCCTTGGAGCTAGACCTTATATGTAAATGTATGGTGAAAGACATGAGACTTGAAGCCGCAAAGGATGGGGTGGGGATGTAGCTGTGCAGAACAATTTTGATTCCAATAACGCTACGTGTAATGTGTTACTATTATGTGTGATCCCTGCAGGCCTGTTCGTGTCAGTGTGACAGGTGTTTGTTTTAGGTGTTGAACTTTATTGTTTAATTTTATATTATCTTCTCTTTAGAACAATAATTACGCCCAAGCGTCAATGTTAGTTTATGGTGAAGCATTCCAAAGAGTGGGAACTATTTTAAAGAGGGACGCTACGAAAGTGAAGTCGAGTGCACAGTTTGCAATGATGTTTATAGTACCGGTATTGGTCATGGTGGACTTTCAGATATAAAACAACACATCACTTCAGTGAAACATAGGAGAAGACTGATTGCCCCAAGTAGATTTCTAAGTTAGATTTCATAGTTCAAATGAGCATATTTCAATAAAGAGTTTCCGGTGGAGGCCCCCGAATCCCTCTTTAGCCCCCGGACCCCTCTTTATGTGAGCGTCCACCATGGCGAATACTAAAAACATTATTGCAAACTGTGCACTCGACTTGACTTTCATAGCGTCCCTTTTTTTTTTTTATTTTTTTTTATATAGTTCCACTCTCCCCCCCCCCCAAACCACCCCCCTCCCCAGATCAAAAAACAAAACCAAAAAAAACGTCCTTGAAAGCGTCCCGTTTTTTCCAAATCATGATTTGGTCACCCTAGGAGAGGGGGGACCGGTATCAAACTCACAGACGATCGTCTCAGACGGTGACGCCAATCATGCAGCTGTTGATTACGAGTGTCATTCGTCGTAGCTTGTCGCGCACCTGTTCTTCAAGGACACCCCCCTCCCCCCCCCCGAAACTTGTTATAGTGTTGCAGAGACCGGATAGGGGAGGTAAATATGCTAAAATAACAAGGGATGGGGTGTGTGCATTGGGGAGAGGGATGGGCTACAAATTAAATTGTTTATTTATTAAACGTGTCAAAAAGTGTCAAAAAAGTTTGACACTTGAGGCAGCAGGTGTTACCGACTTCCGCATTTGATGACCCAAACGAGCTTAGACTCTATAACAAATCAGTATTTTTTTAAAGGGGAAAAATGAAGATTTTAAACTAACTTAATTAAAAAGGAAGTACATTTAAGAAACATGTTAAATTTAATTCAAATTTGTCTTAGATTTAAAGTTACATTATTTTTATTTTACTTTTTTGAAGGATGATAAAATATGAACGAAAAAAAAAAAGGAATTTTAACCAAAAAAAGCATGGGTTATTATTTTTGGAGGGACGGACACATTGTTTTGCAGATGTGTATCAGCCATCGTTATAAAATAATATTTAGGTGAAAGTGCAAGTCACATTTTCACAGTCATTGCTAAAAATAAAGTTACTGGTGACATTTGACGTGGTTCAAACTCGAAGTCAGATCAGCATAAAATAAAATGTATTTAATAAGAATTAATTACACGGTAAAAAATTGGGGCATCATTAAAAAAAAAACAACCTACCAAGTAAATTGAGATTTATTTTTTAGGAAAAGCTGTTTTTTTAAAATAATAATAAATATCCATTATGCCTTTTTCCTGATAACTAACCGATGTGTGAATACGACCACAAACTGTAAATGGGTGGAAGGAAGATGGGTATTAAAAATCGTACAGCTGTTTTGTGCGTTTTATCGATTTCAAGGCCCTCTCAGATCCTATGAAATATGCACTCTCCGCGGTCAGCCGCACGAAATAGTTACCGGTATGTCATAAAATGAAGTCACACAAAGCAAATAAACTTGATTGGGGGGGGGGCATCTATATAGCGTATACCGGTACGAATAAAAGTCAATTTATCTAACCCCCTCTCCACTGTTGCACACGTACTTTAAAAAAAAAAAAAAATTTAACGAACACTTTTCCCAACTATTACGTTATAATGAGCTTTCGGGGACCCCCCCCCCCCCCCCAAAAAAAAAAAAAATTTAACGAACACTTTTCCCAACTATTACGTTATAATGAGCTTTCGGGGACCCCCCCCCTCCGAAAAAAAAAATAATTAAAATCTATTTTTATATTATGAAGTTACAGAATAGAAAATGTGGCACGGGTTTTCACTACTCCGCCAGTTCAAACAAAATAATGATGTAACTAAGCTACGTTACATTCTTGGTCGCAGTCAAAGAAGATGGGGGGCGGGGGTCAAGTTGGGGGGGTTGAAGTTGTCGCTAGGGCGACTAGTCTAAATATTACAGTTGACGCAGCTGGCTCAATAGATTACGTTGTTATTTTTATAGACTTTTAGATTCCCACAAATCCCCCTACACAAGCCTTCTCCTTATTCAAAAACCCCCACCTCCCCTCTCAGTGCGTACATAATTTAACGAAGGATGGTTCCAACTTTAAAAAAAAATTACAACCAATCGTTTTTCTCGGTCCATTCACTGCCAGATCTTTATTAGAAAGGGCTCAAACTCCAACAATCAAAATTAGTTAATTTTTTTTTTTAATTAGAAAATTACCCAAATACTTTTCACATGGCCTCTGAAAATCGTAGTTTTGGAGGGTCTCGGCGAACCATCGTAAAAGACATTTAAAAATCGTGCATTGTGCGCCAAAATCGTAACAGTTAACAGGTCTGTATATACGTACTAGCCAGAATACCCGGCGTTGCCCGGAATTGCATTCACAGGAAAACTTTAAAAGTCATTTATCTAAAAATCTAAAGTAGGGCTCTGTAAAAAATAAAAAATAAACAAAAAACAAACAAAAAAACAAAAAATAACGTCGCTAAAGTAAAATAAAAATATTCTTTCTAATTTGTAATAACTTTTTTCAACATTTCTTTCCCCGATGGGATCCCGTACTCCGATGCCATCTGTTTCTCCGAAGGATCCTGTTTTCGAATGGGATCCCGTTTCATTGGGAACCTGTTTCTCGATGGGATCCTATTCCCGGTGAGATCCCGTTTCCTTCCTGGTGGGATACTTATCCCGGTGAATCCTGTTACCGATCGTCTTTTACATTATCATTACGTTCTATAAAATTCTAGAGCAACACTGCAGGGCAATGTGACTAAGCTAGACCTTGATCCATCAATTCACATAGATATAGTGTTGTCTATGCCTATTGGTATTTATATAGTTTATATTAGGACAAATGAAATAGGGCTCCGGTCCCAAAGAAGTGAATATTATGAGTTCAGTACCCTTCGGTATTTCAATATGGATAATCAATTGTATGTGTTTTGTATAACAAGTTTCGTCAAGATACATCCATTGATAAAGGAGTATTTTTTGGTATTTTAAGTAGCTCATATAAAATTATTAAAAAAAAAAAAAATCAAAACCCACCAGTAATTCTTTCTGGATAATGATGGATATGTGTGCCAAGTTTGGTCAGGATCCACCAATCTATGTAAAAACACTTGTGGAACAAGCGAACAAATCAACAAACATTCACTTTTATAAATATATTTGATTTTCATTTTAAAGTTTATTTCTTTAAATTTTCTGCGTGTTTTTTTTTTTTTTTTAATTTTAAATTTTTTTTATTGCCTCACATGTTTTATAATTGTAAAATATTTCAATGTATGAAATAACAAAACAACAACAACTATAAAGACCCATTTTTAAAAAATAAAAAAAAAAACAATTTTATAAATATATTTTTTTTTTATTTTAAAGTTTTTTTTTTTAAATTTTCTTCGTGTTTTTTTTTTTTTTTTAATTTTAAATTTTTTTTATTGCCTCACATGTTTTATAAGTGTAAAATATCTCAATGTATGAAATAACAAAACAACAACAACTATAAAGACCCATTTTCATGTGCCTTTGTTAACAATTAAAGTTTCATTCTGGGACTAGCGAAAATATCGATGCACCTTGCCTTTATTTTACAAAACCAACGAGAGCATTAATCTTCCTATCAAGCAGCATCTTGACATAATGAGGGAGAGTTTGTTTCTTTTTTTTTTTTTTTTTTAAATTATCACTTTTTGTCTTTAAGAAATACATTGCTTTATGTGCTACGTCGAAATGACCGTCGGCGAGACTGTGACAGGGCATCGTCGTAGATCCGTAATAGCGCGTCGTATATAAAGTCAAGACTAAGACAGTGGCGGTTGGGCAGGGTTGCGACACTTGGGGGGAGGGGGGGGGGGAAGACGAGACACACCCTTGTCTAGACGGTCAAAGAAAAGGGCCATGGATATAGATAACAATAACGTAACGCAGAAATAACGTTACCAAACAAGGCTGCAGACATGAAAGGAAGAAAAATAAATCTTGGACTTTTTGTTCTCGACTCCATCTGAGACCCCTGTTTTTTGACGTCACTCATGGTGGTGGTACATTAAAAAAGTTTTTTTTAACCATAATTATTTTATGGAAGCTTTTGTTTTCTTTTATTTCAGCACAAAGTAAGGACTTTTCTATAGATTCCTACTCTAGAACTAGTTTTTTTGTCTTCGAATCAAAGAGTTCCACTCATCACCACCCGTGGTATATTTATGGGTGTACGAGCGACGTGAGCAGACGTGCTCCAAATCAGGTCTTGCTTCTGGGCGACGAGTGGATGGCAGACTATCGACCTTAACACACCCCCCACCCAACTCCCCTCACCCCTCGGCTCCACATACATCCTCAGCCACTGTCAGCCCTAAACCGGGCAGTAGCTACTCTTCGAGAGCTGCCTTGACCTATCACTGACTGGCTACTCTCGGAACCATTAGTTTGCTGCCAAAAATAACCGTCAGATTTACGGAAAGTCTGGAGTCTATGGCAGAGCGCCGCACCCGGTGTGCCGCCGCTCTTTGGGTGTGTTGCAAGGCGATGCGGCTAAAATTTCTCAAAGGGGAGGGAAAACTCTTTGAAAATATTTAAAATGTTTGCAAAGAAGGGGGCAAATATACTTTTTCTAATTAACAAGCTGTCAGAGGTTTGAAGTCAAAATAGCACAGCATATCTTAGATTTTGATTCGGCGGGTCATGTGACAAACTCAAAATCTTAGATTTTCTGACGATATGAGGGTCTGGGTCAGAGGTTCCCAAAGTGGTCTATATCGACCCCCTGGGGTCGACGAAAACATGTAAGGGGTCCATGCCAGCGAAAAAAAATCAATTTCAATGGGTCAGAGGTTCCCAAAGTGGTCTATATCGACCCCCAGGGGTCGACAAAAACTTGTAAGGGGTCGATGTCAGCAAAAAAAAAAATCAATTTCAAATAAGCAGGAGGGCCTACCCAAAACCGGAAAAACATGGCAAGTGGTCTACGAGACCAAAAAAAAAAAAGGTTTGGGACCTCTGGTCTAGGTGTTCCGTGAGGGAATTTTGTTTGGTTTTGCGGATGACTGGTTTACGGTTTCAATAAACGTTGTGGCGTTAGTGCTCAGCCGGGTGCAGTTTTTTTACACCCGGTCCATGTATTTTTGCGACAATACCAGGCGGTTCCGGGTATTCTGGGGTACCATACCCGGTGGATCACAGTCTGAGTGTTACAAATGATGGAAGAGTTATCTTCTCATTTTTTTAAAAATGTGTTGCACCCAATTGGGGGGGGGGGGGAAAAAGGAATAATGACTTATTAAAAAGTAAATTTATAATCATTTGTATAATCATAAATACTTCAAGAGTTGACTTTTATCTCTGAGCAGTCGTTACTATCTAGTAGCGAAAAACACGGGATACCATTACCCGGAAAACTTATCATTAGACAACCAACCTGACATTCTGAGGACCCCTCCTAATAATTCTATTGAGACCCTTCACTGTCGATGACGTCAGCCATGACCCTAGGAGGTGATGGCCTACATAACCTGACACAGCCGACGGTCATTATCGAGTACCCGAGACTTCTGAAAGAGACATCTCCGGTACTTCAGGCCCCCTCTCAGGTGACAGAACGGGTCATTGAAATGCAGAGGATCTGGCTCACTTAGTAACAGTTATTTTCTTTTTTTTTTTTTAGAAACTGGTCCCTGATGTCTATGTCAGTTTTAATTAGAGCTATGAACCAGGCGTCGGACATTCCTGTTGAATCAGTTTTATCCGGGTCAGGGGGGGGGTGTGGAAATCTTGATATAGTAGATGAAGTAGGCCTATATCGTCATATCGCCTCCAATTTCAATATAGACAGATATTTCTTTGTAAAGTCTTTAATTTTTCGAATCAATTTACATCCCATGGAAACATAACCAGTGGGCAACCACGTCAGTTGTTGATTGAGGAGATGTGTTCTTGGCTTGGCTAGCGACTCCTAGATTTGTAAAAGGTGGCGATGGGTCCATTTTAGCTGTTCATTTTAGCTGTGAAAACTAAATAAACTAGCTGCTCACCCCGTTCACGTTTCGGTGGGTTCCTGTTGCTCACTCTAATAGGGTTCGTTTTTGCTCACGCTCAGGGGGTTTCTGTTGCTCACGCTCAGGGGGTTTCTGTTGCTCACGCTCAGGGGGTTTCTGTTGCTCACGCTCAGGGGGTTTCTGTTGCTCACGCTCAGGGGGTTTCTGTTGCTCACGCTCAGGGGGTTTCTGTTGCTCACGCTCAGGGGGTTTCTGTNACGCTATGAGAAAGCTTGTTTCTCTCTATATGGAGAGATATTACAACTCATAATATATATATATATATATATATATATATATATATATATATATAAAACATATATTATTGTAAAAACACATACATTTAAATTACACGGTCAAGCATGGATTTCAACCTACACAAATTATGTTGCTTAAATTTAATCCACTAATTGACTAAGACAGTGGTCGACAAACTCAGTAGTCAAAAGATCCAAAAAATCAATAGCAGGACGATTAACAAAATTTTGAGAGCCAAATTTCTTTTCAAGAACCTGTCAAGAACCATTTTTTTCGGAGTCCAAACCGTTTTCTGACCGACTGGCCGAGCCGCACTCCCGCATGAGGCTCGAGAGTCGCGATTTGCTGACCACTGTGCCAAGCTAAAGAAAGTAACCAACAGTTCGTATTACTTTTAGAATTTTTGGGGACGATCGAAGGTATTTGTTTAAGTGGATGTTTTTAAATGTATGAATGTGATGAATTTTTGGAGTTAGAAAATTAACATTAAAAAAAGATGTCACACTTTAAATGCATCACAATTCATATTATGTTGAATTGAGATATTTTGCTTTTGCACATAACAAAAAGTATTAACAGAGAACATCTGGCGTACATATCCCCTAGAAAGTTTCCAGTGAAAACGGGGATAAACAGTGTTTAAATCTTTCTACTATGTAGTTGTCTTTCTGAAATTGTATGTCATTCAAGAGAGTCCCATTGCCTTTATATGGGGAAAAGGAGGCCTAAAAATAGTCTGAGATGAGAGAAATTTGTATACACTTATGTGACTCCGGTACTGCGTCACCTAATTTTTACATCAAGTATATGACTCATGTTGCAACCCTTGCATATGACGACAAAGACATCTGTTTGGTCATTAAATAAAATGCAGAATAAAAACTTTAATTCTATTTCTATTTTTTTCTCACAATATTTGTTAAGTTTCTATTTGACTGCTGACTCCAACTTTATTATTATTATAGCTTTTTTTTTTTTTGTTAATGTCTTTTTAAGGGTCTGTTTACAACGACACTGCTTTTCTGATTTTTTCTCCACTAACTAACTCCCCTTATTATTTTTTTGTGTGTGCTCCATTCAAATGAACCGAGGATTAATCATGCACCCCTCCCAGTTACATGTTGTCATTTCCTCCTGCCCCACCCAAAAGACATGACCACGCCCCCCCTACAGCTTTGCCCTGACAGCTCACGAGGGCGTTAACAATTATTTTTTTTTAAAAACGTCCTTAATTTTTTTTTTTTNTTTAATTCTTTTTCTATTTTTTTCTCATAATATTTGTTAAGTTTCTTTTTGTCTGCTGACTCCAATTTTATTATTATTATAGTTTTTTTTTTTTTTGTTAATGTCTTTCTAAGGGTCTGTTTACAACGACACTGCTTTTCTGATTGTGTCTCCACTAACTAACTGCCCTTAGTAGTTTTTTGTGTGTGCTCCATTCAAATGAACCGAGGATTAATCATGCACCCCTCCCAGTTACATGTTGTCATTTCCTCCTGCCCCACCCAAAAGA
>CAXITT010001058.1:101440-113940 GCA_964033795.1 Lymnaea stagnalis | reverse complement strand
ATCTATCTATATATATATATATATATATATAATTTTAAAAGGACCTTCACTTTTGCAATACAACAATTTCTGACAGGAATCTATTGGTTTAATACAGGTTATGGTCGGTTATGGAGAAAAACATTTTGAGAACCTGCGGGCAGAGTTTATTTTTAACGTCCAATGTTGTGATCCTCAACCTGGAGTCGTCCCCGGTTAGGTCATTTGTCAGAACCTGAAATGATCTCGGTGAGGTCATGTGTCACAACCTGACATGACGGTGAGGTCATGTGTCAGAACCTGACATGATGACGGTGAGGTCATGTGTTAGAAATTGAAATGATGAAGGTTAGGTCTGGTGTCAGAACCTGACAGGGTCTACTATGAGAATTGGTTTCTGGTCCCCATGGTAGTGTCTGTATGTCGTTATTAGGAGCCATGTTGGGCGTATAATGCATTACTTGAGAACCGGCTTCACCTGCACAACAGTTTTAGAGCCCCTGCCAGCGATAACCCTTGTGAATCATAAACAAGGTGGTTACGTTGCAGGCTCAAAATATTTGAAACTTCTTCTTGAAGTGACTAGAAAAGGATGGGGCCCTCGATAACTAATGGAAAATGGGGCCGACCCTGGCAGATATAGAGAATATCGTTTGACATTCAATGTCCTTAGATTTTAAAAGTATCCTCCAACAGCTCCCATCTACCTTCACCCCCACTCCCACACTTAAAACTATCAATTAAACACCTCCCCCCTCCCTGCTCCCAAGCTTCCATTCCCTCCCGCCGTCCTCTTTGGTCCGTCTATCCCTGACCTAGTTCTGACGTGCCAATATCGACTCACCCACTCTGGCACGTCAACTTTATATAATATCATTTGCGAAGCCGGTCTACGCCATCCTGGCTCATGACTGGCCCTGGCTCATGACTGGCCCAGGCAGAAGGGGAGAAAGTGGGGGGTGCGTGTGGGAGAGGATCTAGAATCTACTTATGGTAAAGTAGAACAGTGATTTCAAGGCAGTGATTGGGTGGGTGGGGTATCAACACAGAACGGTATGCTCCAACAACATCAATGACCTACTTTTGCACGTGACAGGAGCCGTTTTATTATTATTATTTTTTTAAATTTCTTAATTTCTCTACCAAGGCCCGACTTTTTTAAAAAGAACAATGGTCCCCAAGTTGTAATGCGTGCACCTCTTTGCACGGGTGAGTTGTGCCTTAGAGTTGTACACAATTTTACAAAAGCTATTGATATTTCAATAGTTGGTCTAGAACCCTAGTTCCCACACCATGAGTCCCGACCCCCCACCCCCCCAATCGGAGGGTGTTCTCTGGGGTAACGGACGGAAACAACCGAAGGCAACAACCGACGGAAATAACCGACGGAAACAACCGACGGAAATATCCGACAGAAAAAGTGAATTTACAACGAAATAAATAAAGATTTTAGTAAAATTTTCCTTTTTTTTCTTCAAACCGTGCCATAATACTGCATCTATACTGAACTCTTCTTTCATCTTAATACATCTATATATCTATACATCTATACTATATTTTTACATCTATATCTTTATACAAAGAAATGTTTTGAGGTCGCTGGACACTTTGCTCTAAAATGGAGTAGCGCTAAAAAACAACGTTTGTGATCTTGCTGTCTAGTGTGCAATGTATTTAAGCGTAGTTCTAGAGAATGTAAAGCTTACATTAGAAGGAGAGCAAGACCATCCTAGGCTGAGAACCACTGATTTAGAAACGTGTAAAGAAATCGAACTAAGGTTGGGTGGGGGTGGTTAATGGTTACGGCTGAAAATTACTTAATGACTGAATGAGGTAGTCACCAGCGGTTCTCCAATTGTATAAACAAAACAAAATATATACACTGTTTTGTTCTTGATAGTCATGGTTGAATGGCCGAGACGTAAAAAATTTGAATTCATTTTTACTACAAAGTATTTATAATTTTTTTTTTTTTTTTTTTGAGCTAGGGAGCCCACATATGTCATTGTGTCTTAGTAATAAACCTTGTTTTCCCCTTTTATCTACAGTTTGAGAGACCTTGTTGAACAGCTATCTTTGACTGGATGAGTTCATGGTCTGCATGAAATGCGCGCCTTTGTCTGTCAGCTCCTGGAGATTTCCTGCTTTGTCTTTTGTCTGAGTGTCTGAGATTTGCTATTTTTAGCACCTGATTTTTTTTTTTTTTACTTTCGATTTCAAGTCTTTGTGATCCTCGGCGCAGACGTAGAAGTTACGCGGGTCGTAATCCTATTACTATTACGTTCTTTAATCTTGGGATCTTATAAGATAGCTGTTTATAAGTTATGTAACATTTTCATAAGGGAAGATAACTTTGTTTAGTTCAGAGATCTCTTAATATTTTTTTTTGTCCACGGCCCACTTCTAAGACTTAAATTAAAACGTATGTACAACAATTCAAAAGAAAACACATATCGCGGATATCCCCTGACAATCTTTTCAGGGACACCCGAGGTTGGACCACGGGGTTGAGAGCAACCTGGCTTAGTTAATATTTGTACAGTAAATGACGGACTGCGTTCATACTGGTGTGAATGAAATAGTAGAACAAGGTATGTGGACGCTTGAATCAAAAGACAGGACAATAAGAAGTGAACGTTTCGGCTCAGAGACTTCCTCAAAAACGGGACACATGAAAATACGACAAGAAACAGAGCAGAGTTAAAAACTTACTTGATCGCCATTGTTGTTGCCGGAAGTAGGATTTTCAAAACCAAGATTATAAGAAGTGAAAGAATATATGCAGTGTAACTGTGAAAAAGAAGGTCAAGAATCTTAAAGGACCAAATTAATTTTTTTTTTTTAGAGATAAATAAAATTAAGAAGAAAAAAAAGGAAATTTTTTTGTATATTGATGTGCGGTGTTTTTTTTTTTATGTATTTTTTTTTTCAAACAATTTTTGAATTTTTTTAGGGTAAAGAAAATTAAAAAAAAAAGACCATTTAATTAATGGTGNCGGCATCAAGTGAAATCTTTTAATTAAGGAAAAATATACACTTAACTCCACATGATCCCCCAAGGTCTCTCTCTTATCGGATTTTCTTAAGCCCCACTCCAAGACCCCCACCCCCTCAAACCGCCCCCGGCCCATAAGTGTACCAGTAAAGCTACTGATATCGATGCAGTGTATTTTCTCCCAAATGTAAAAAGCATATTTGAACAAACTTTAAAACAAGCGAAAATTCAATGTTTTCGATTGTTTTTTTTGTGTATGTATGTAATGAGGCCCCCCTCCCCACCTAAAAAAAAAAAAAGAAGCAATTCACATCATTAAAAGAACTCGCTGAATGTGACCTGATGAAATCCAAATTTCGCTGGTAAGAATTCACCAATCCCTCCACCCCTCACGTTCCAGATACGCCACTGATTGCCATCAGTTTCAGCCGACCTTTGTTTACGACAAAGAAGCTCATCACCAACCCAACTTTCTACCCTTTACGGCTCCTGTAAGTAGGTCACCGCGAGATATATTTAAACATGTACCGAGCGCCCCCTGTCGGAGTGCTGAGCTCTTGTAAGGAATTCAAGTTTCAACACGTCCAAGTGCGTCTGACGTCACTGGGACATTATATTGGAGATTTTTTTTTTTTTTTTTTTTTTGGTAGACCCTACTTATGGGCATCAAAGTTCGTGTTAATTTGATTTAGTCAAGAATGTAGAATTTTTTTGTTTGTTTTTTAGATAAATTTATGTTTGTTTAAATTATTGTTTTAAAAATATCTATAGATCTACATGTACTTAAGGGGGAAATAATGTATGTCTAAATAAGCATAAAACTTTAAAAAGTATTGGAATCGATTTATTAATCACCCGCCATATCTCGAAGTATCGCATGCAAAGATGATAAATATAACGATTACTATAAGGCTATTGCGATTCATTGCAACTCACAGTAGCGTTGAGCATGGCGATTACTCTAAAGACCTTGCCCCTCGACCTGGCCTTACTACGAAGTTAGGAACAGTTTTATAAATATTTATATTTAAAATCCTTTGTTAATAAAATCTCAGAAATTCGGTCGTCTGCTCCGTCTCGTCCAACCTAAATGACCCCTTCTCCACTTACAGCACCTACAATCGCCTTACATTCTGAGCCACCACCAACAACAACAAAAAAGGACTTATGCAGGCAGGTGTTGGGTGAACTTTAAAATGTTTGCTTCGTTTCTGTACGAAAAAAATGTGTGTCTTTATTGAGTTGCTGTGGAGATTGTGAAAAAAAAATATTTATTACCCAGTGAAAAATAAATAAATAAATAACCCGATAATCCCTCTATGGTATTTGAACTAGTATATGGCCAAAACTTAAAGGGGCTTTTTAAGATAAGAAAATACCGAGCCTTTTCTTTTTAAAATGTCATATCTATAAATGTAATGTAAAGACCGAAAAATCCCCAATAGAGACCGACCGAAAGTGATTTTCTGATTTGGGCCAAAACCGAAACAAGGCCAAAATTTAAAAATGACTTTCGGCTAAAACCGAAATTAAACCGAAAGTTAACATTTCAGTTTCGCCCTAAGCCGAAAATAAACCGAAATGTAACTTTTTGGTTTCGGCCAAAACCGAAATGAGACCGAAATTGATCAAATGGCCACTTCGGCGCCGAAACCGAAGCCGAAATTCGGTCGATCTCTAATCCCCTCTAAAACTTCTCCTTGATATAAAAATAGTTTTTATGAGCTTTGCATTATGGGATTTGGGTGGGGTATAAGGAGTTTTTTTTTCTCTTCTTCTTCTGCTCCGTATGCACTCGGATGGACGGGGGGTGTTATTGAAGAACGCAAAAAAAACAAAATTCCCACCGACGATCCGTCCCAGACCAGTTTTGGCGCGACAGCAAGCCGCACTACCTACCTGAGTTGTGTACACCGGTTCATGGCGTACCCTGGTCTCCCTACCACAGTTATCCAGGGTTTACATACAAAAATAATGTGGGCGTTTAACGCAAGTAGACCAAAGGGGGGGGGGAGGCTAAAGTAAACTAGCACAAGCAGGGAAAGAGATCAAGTCAGCTGAATGACCAACTTTCTCAGAGGCGGAACTAGAAAAAAAGTATATTTGAAAAGGGGTGGGGGGGTGGGCGACAGGTGAGATGTGGTTTCTAATATGAAAGAAGCATCAACTAAAAACATTTTTTTTTTTTACTACTGCCACAATGTAAGTTGAAAAATACTACAAGTAACCCTTAGAGGGACACAGTTGCCACCAATGTTCCCTTTAAGCTACGCGGCTGCGCGGCCGCGCAGCAATCTCACAGACGCGGCGCAGCAGTTTTGAGTACCGCGCAGCTAATTTCCACTTAAGTGTGCGTTTGTGTCTGTAGGCTGTAAAATTTTGCACACAAAAAAATTGATGCTGTAAAAATTTGCACACAACTTTATGATTTTGCGCACGAACCAACGAACCTTAGAGGGAACATTGGTTGCCACCCCGGTTTATCTTCAACATCACCACTGACAGCACCGCCATTGACAGCCTAGATCAAATACCCCTCAGGAGCCACGTTTAGCCACGGATGTAGACCGATACATAAAACAGCTCAAACAGTACTATTCCAACTGTAACCAAATAAGCGCATGCCACTTAAGTAACACGATATGCTGTTCAAATTTTCACATGGCCGTGGGCAATAGGATCACTGACCAGGTATCCACCTCCCACCACCCCGAATGGTTGTTTCAACCGTAAAAAAAAATGTTTAAAAATATATATGTATATTCCATTTCGTTTGAACAACACACACATAAACACACACACTCATATGAAACACACATAACTATTATATTTTATTTCGATTTGCCCGTCGCCCCCCCCTCCCACACAAACACACACACACACAAGCAAATGAATACTAAATATTTAAGCACAAAATAACGATCATAACAATTAATTTAATTTTAGACTAGCGTTCTTTAAACATTGGCTCGATGTTAATTTTTTACGCAATTCCCTTTGCAGTGCAGTGGTGTTTGCTGATGCAAATCCATTCCCTCCCCCCTCCCCCTTATTTGGTGAAGAAACAGATGAGACCTTGGACATGTGCAATGGCTACATCACGTTGAACAGCCGAGTACTCCGAGATCCTTGATGTCGGTGTTGATGGCAAACAGGGCGTCATACCATATGACGCATGGAAAGCAAAAATTCCCCCCCCCCCCCCACAAACACGCCAGCTCCTTGTTTGCAAGACAGCAGCGTCACTATTCATGTTAGGGTCTAAACGCGATTGAACTTTGGAGGGCTCGTACGTGATAAGCAAAAATGTATAATTTGATTAACTTGCACCTATGAAAATTGTGTTGACTGGAAATTGGGAACTATGAGATTCTTAAAAATATCGAAAGCGTGTTTGGTGCGTAATATTTTGTTCTTTCATTTACAGAAATAGTCTCAAGAAGCAGAGACGCCGCCTTCGGGGTTATTTACTCTCATTCCATTTAACAGTAGTGTTTTGCGATTGATGTATTGTGTGGAGAATTTCATTCCACATAACACTGGCTTTTTTAGAAAATGGTTGCACACCTTGGTCTAGGAATGATTATTCAGACTTCAGACGTCAAATAAATTAACACTCAACACAATGTTTCCAAAATAATGAGCAAAGCAGTCTTACGCACCGTGCACAGGAAAGACGTTCATTTTTGTGCACAACTAAAAACTTACATGAGACGTTCATGATAATGATTGACCTAAAAAAAAAATATTTAAAAATTGTATAGTTGATATAGTTTATTTAAAGGAAAACTCGAACGTGGACCTCCGGATCCAGGTATTTCCCATGTCCCGAAATGCGTTTCTTTCACCATACACGATCTCAGAAACACGACTATCAAACACAAATTCCACGAATCCTTTACAGTTACCGATATCTCACCACCACTTATGATACACTACATCCTATTGCTACAATCAGGATATTACTTTAAATACGGTGTAAAGAATCTGCGGTGTAAAAGGGGGCTGGGGCATTACAATATTAACATAGTTCAGGGGCGTAGAAAAAAGTGTATATGGTAACATACCGAAAAGGGAATGCTGGGAGGGATAGCACTAATTCTAATAAAGTGAGTAATTTGAACGCATGCTTTGTCTTGTAACTTTAGTAGATGGAATGTTTTCACGCATTGCCGAAAACATTTTTGGAAGGTTATTACAAGTATACAATAATATTATAAAGGCTACGTGTGGGGCGCTCGCAAGCGAGTGCTTTAGGGGGGGGCAGTTTGGCCCCCCCCCCCCCCCCAAGTGCCAACCCTGGTGGGTCTAACAATGTGATTGGATTTTCCCCTCTGAAAGAAATCAACTTGTAAATGATTTTACTTTTTAAAATGGACCATATTGCGTGAAGTTGAAGTACTAGCATGGACCATATGGCGTGGATTTGAAGTACTACCATGTACTATTTTGCGTGAAGTTGAAGCATTATCATGGACTATGTTGCGCGTTAAGTTGAAGTAATTTTATTTAACTTCTTAAAGTAATGTTAATCAGCAAGAAAAACATCAACTAATGCAATAAAATGGCAATGTGCTATTGAATGTGCAATGGCATGTGCATTAATGAATTAAATAACATTAACCAACACGCAATATTTGCTGCCATTGATTTCCACCCCGTTCATTATCGTTAATGTGCTGCCAGGGAGGAGTAGGGGTGGGAGGATGGGGGAGGGAGGAGGATGAGGCATTGCACTCCAGGGCTGAGCACCGACCTACTTGACCTAGATACAAAGTCGGTCACAGGGAACACAATGAAAATTGGGTCAAGGGGACCCAGATTTGCGTGCGCCCCTACCAACCCCCACCCCTTTCTTCCTTTTACACACACACACACAAACACACACAAACACACACACAGAGGCAGTTTTAGGGGAGAGGGGGTTAGTGTTTTTGTTTTTCTACTCCCCATCCTCTACCACCCACCCAGCCCTTTGCCACCATTATGGGTTAGCACGTTCGTTCTTCCTATTTTTAAAGGTACCAGATCCGGTACGTTAAGTTACGAAGTTTGAGTCGGGGAGTGGGGGTGGGGGGGGAGGGTGGGGTTGGTTTAAGGTCTAACCCCGTCTAAGGAGGGTAGGCGTGGAAAGATGGTACGTACCCAGTGTTCTTGTAGGTAAGTTGGGCTGAGCCGGATGAATTTTTTTGTGTTTTTTTTTTACACCCGGTCCAGGTCCGGGTATTTTGAGACTCTACTCACTGGCCCGGGACACACCCACACACACAAGAGCTATCCTCTCATTTTCTATGTGTTCCACCCCAATGGGGAGTAAGGAAATTGGAATGTTTAGAACCATTGGTGATCACGAAAGCATCAACATTTAATTGATTTTAAAAAAACACGAATCGATTTTACAATATAAATCTGAAACAGCGGTTCTCAACCTTTCTAGTGCCGTGATGCCTTTTGGCAACAAACAGAATAATACATTGAAATTGAAAAACGGGTGTAGAGAAGGGCGGAGGGGGTAAGAACCTTTTTTGTAAATAAATATGTGTTTGTACTTTAATTTTGAAAAAGGGGGTAGGGGGGTAGAGGGAAGAAGAAATAATGCGGGTGGACGGTTCTGTAGAGGTTGTGTCCTGGTTATAGGTTTTATGAATTCACACACCTGGTTATAGGTTTTATGAATTCACACACCTGGTTATAGGTTTTATGAATTCACACACCTGGTTATAGGTTTTATGAATTCACACACCTGGTTATAGGTTTTATGAATTCACACACCTGGTTATAGATGTTATAAATTCACACACCTGGTTATAGTTTTTGATGAATGCACACACCTGTTTATAGTTTTGATGAATTCACACACCTGGTTTTAGGTTTGATTAATTGCCTCAACTTTTTATAGTTTTGATAAAATCCTACACATGGTTATAGTTTGTTTTTTGTTTTTTTTCTCGTAAGCTGCCAAGTTTTAAGTTTAGCCCATACCAAATAAAACAAATAGACAAACATATCAAAAGTATGATTTAATTATTACTCTTTGTTGTTAATGTTTTTAATGAAAAGAAACTGCCAAATTATTTATTTTACATTTGCTACCAACCTCCACCTAATGAATCATATTACTTTACGTAGCTGTAGTGTAGTCAGAGTGTATAGTACAGAAAGAAACGAGTACGATCACTGTTAAATTTAAATAATATTTAAAATTTTTAAATACAAATTCATTTGTACATTTTACACACAATAGCCCCCTCCCCCACCCCCATCCCCCGAAAAAAAAAATTCTGAAATTCTAAAGCGACCCTTACTATTTTGTCATTCAACCCCAAGGGTGTCATGGCCCACAGGTTACAAACCATTGCTCTTAGCAGTAACGAAAATAAATCTTGGATGGCGATGCTTTTATTACTGATGGTCAGTATCAGTTGCTGGTTGATGGTCGGTAGCTGCGGGAATCTGACCGAACGCCTCTAGGTCAGGGACCCACACCACCAAGGAGACTTGGGGGTGTCACATGGGATCTTGCCTCTTCCGCGGCGTGGCAGACCAGTAGGGAGGTTTCCTCCTGAAGCTAAAAGATCCCGGCCACTTGCATGACTTCCAACGCAACAGAAGTAAGCAATAACATGATTACTTGTTGCCGATAATGGATATGAGGTCTGGGTGAAGGGCAAAACCCTTGCCGATGATTTTAGCTACGCCGCCCTGAGAAATATACACGCACAAACTTTGGCCTCTCCGTATCATCAGCCAGTCAGTATCATCAGCCATTCAGTATCATCAGCCAGTCAGTATCGTCAGCTAGTCAGTATCGTCAGCCAGTCAGTATCATCAGCCAGTCAGTATCATCAGCCAGTCAGTATCGTCAGCCAGTCAGTATCATCAGCCAGTCAGTATCATCAGCCAGCCGCAGTATCATGAGTCAATCAGTATCATCAGCCAATCAGCATGAGAAATGAAATATAAATTGTAACTAGAGAGCGTCATGGTCATAAACAGAGTTACATATTTTGGTAAGACAAATAGTTACACAAAATTTACAGGAAGTACATTTTTTTTTATTTTCAGAGCTTTGATGTTTCATTTAGCTTATATTTAGTTTCGCACTCGTCAGTTTTGTTAATTATTGACTTAATTCAGGCCAAACGTATTATTTATCCCCATTTGGTGGAAAACATTAAAGAAAAAGATAAAAAGATAACGCTTGAAAAATAAAAAATAAAAACACCCGGACGTGGTTCCGTGTCATTGGACGTGGTTCCGTGTCATTGGAAGTGGTTCCGTGTCATTGGACGTGGTTCCGTGTCATTGGACGTGGTTCCGTGTCATTGGACGTGGTTCCGTGTCATTGGACGTGGTTCCGTGTCATTGGAAGTGGTTCCGTGTCATTGGACGTGGTTCCGTGTCATTGGACGTGGTTCCGTATCATTGGACGTGGTTCCGTGTCATTGGACGTGGTTCCGTGTCATTGGACGGATCGGGCTAAGGCTAAGACCCTAATAAAAAAATGTTTACTTCCAACTGTTGTATTGTAAATGATACTTGTAGTAAGTACTGGGGAAAATGAGACTATGTCATTAATGTGGGGTTTATCCAAGGGCTGTTGACAAAAGTCCTGACAAGCCCAGTGGTTCTATAATTACACAAATGAAAGCAGATACACCTCATATTATATATTCCCTGACATGACAGAGGTTGATTCAATTTTCGGATTCGCCACAATCGCCCCCACGCCAATGTTCCCTCTAAGGTTTGTTGGTTCGTGTTAAATCATACAGTTCTGTGCAAAGTTTTACAGCAGTCAATTTTTTTGTGTGCAAAATTGTACAGCCCACAAACACACTGCTGCGAGGCATCTGTGAGATTGCTCCGCGGCCGCGCAGCTTAAAGGGAACGGCCCCCCCCCCCCACCGACACCGCCGCTTTCCATTAGTCTCGGGATTCATTTTCTGATAAGGTTCAGCCTAAACTCTGGTAACCTTGGCTCGCTCATCACTGGTAAAAAAGGGGGGGGGAGGGGTTCTATCCATAAAAAAAAAAAGGAGGGGGGCGTCTCGAAAGAAAGAATATACAGTTATTCAACAATTCTACAATAATCATCCTGAAATTCTGGACCCTTTAAAAATAGCATACATGACTCGAATGCAGTAAAAAAAATAGTACGCAATGTTCTGTATGAAATATGGTCATAATGTTGCCACGCATTTTCACAAATGAACTAGACAGATATCGCTGAGATCAGCGGTTCTCAACCTGTGGGTCGCGACCCCTTTGGGGGGTCGAACGACCCTTTCAGAGGGGTCGCGTAAGACCATCGGAAAACACATCTACTCTACAGTTATGAAGCAGCAGCGAAAATAATTTTGTGGTTAGGGGTCGCCACAACATGACGAACTGTGTTAAAGGGTCACGGCATCAGGAGGATTGAGAACCACTGGCTTAGATAGTACCCAGTAGTGGCAGTATTGTAGTAATATTTAGTCCACCGTATGATCAACGCGTATGTGACGAACATTTTGTTGGGCTGCGTCAGCGGTTCCTAATGTTTTTAGAAGGCCAAATTTAGATTTTCGCCAGGTTGCTTATGTTAAATTCTAACAATTACACTTGAAAATAGACAACACGTGAACAAAATAAAATAAAATCTAGCTAGGTAAAAATAAATGTAACACGTACGTAGGTCTCTAAACGCCATTTAGTAGCCTGCAGTTACTGGAGTGGGTTACTGTTTACACGACAACCGCTTGATGTTACATTGGATTAAAATTATGAAAAGTGTGTCCTATTTCGAACATCCCCATGTGAATTGTTCAATTCATTTTCTGCCCACAGATACTACTTCTAAGCTAAGGGCTATTTTTTATTTTTTAATACTGTTTTTTTCTGTTGTTTTGTTCGCTGTTTTGTTGAGTTCCTTTCTGCAGGTCGAACCCTACTTGGTTTTACTCATTTTATATTGTACTAACCTGATAGCAGTCTCTTCCCTTATTGACCCTTTTTTACAGAGGAACATGGCGCCCCATCATTTTTACTCCTGTTGCTCTTCGCTCCAGTTTCATGGCCCGTGCCCGATGGTAACGTGTCACCCAGGCCCAGAGCGAAGCGGCGTATTTTCTGGGAACCGCTGGCTTTGTCAAACAACCAGCGGTGAAAACCTGCGATACAATTGGCTGACTGTGATGTCATAATTTTTATAAAGATTATTTTATTATTTTTTGTCGGGGTGAAATGGGGGGGGGGTCAAAAGCTCAATGTACGTATGCATGGGGAGGAAGGGGGTCGTCAAAAAATTACGCCTGCAACAGGGGAAGGGGGTCGTCAAAAAATTACGCCTGCAACAGGGGAGGGGGGTCGAAAATTGACTTTGTTGCGTACGCACTATATGGACGGCCCCATAGGTGTTCTACCGTTTCAGCGGCCAGGTCACCGAGTAGGCAGCTAAGACTGCGTGAATCCGGACGATATAGGTCGATTCGTGTCGGGCAGTGCTCGGCTCGCATCTGTGTAACGAGGCTTTGTTCACTTCGTG
>CAXITT010001058.1:90043-101068 GCA_964033795.1 Lymnaea stagnalis | reverse complement strand
AATGTTGCTTTTTTTTTTTTTTTTGATTTTTCTTTCATCTTTTGTATTAGGGTTTATTGTATCCTTTTTCCACGCCTTCGACAAGACGCCTGTGGTCCACGTTATGTTTATGAGATCCAAAAACTATTTCGCTTGTCTACCCAGGTAAAGGAACATGACATTGTGGATCTGGTCTGGAACTGGTGCTCTGACTGGCTTGCACTTGTCTGGACCTGGTGCTTTGGTTGGCATGCACTTCTCTGGACCTGGTGCTATGGCTGGTTTGCAATTGTCTAGTGCTGTTCGCAATTCGGTCATCGTGAAGGTGTCGTGAAAATGTCCTGGTGGAGGTCCCATCCATTGGGCTTAAGCTCCCTTTTTATTTATTTTTGGCGCAGACCTTTGAAATTAACTTTCGTCATTTGGTCCTTTTTGTTCACTTATGCGATGTTTCTGTTGAGCGCGCCTGTACGCGCTTAGCATCACTCTGCTGCGTGTCATCTGCTGTTTTTAGTTGTTGTTTTTAAGTGTTTTTTCTGCATACCTTCGCAAAGGGATTATCTACGAGTCGCCCACTTTCCGCCGGTCTCCGAGGTTCAGTTTTCCACATTTGAACACCCTATTGGTCTGTTTCGCCTTTAAGATCGCTTCCCTCGCTGGGCAGTTAGTATGTTGTACGCCACCGCACGAGCATCTGGAGTTTTCGTATTTGATGGCATTTCTCTTCCCCCCCCCCCCCCCCCCCCGTGCCTTCCCACTTAGGTTTACAAGTTCATTTAGAGTCTTGTTCCAATAGGTTCTGTATTTATGCTCCCTATTCGTTCTTGGGATTGTCTTCCTCGCAATTTTAAGTATCGTCCCCACTACAATTCTCGTAAACGATATCGATACCGCTGAATTTGACATCGCCCGATAGAGCATGGTCTCGGTTTCTGTCTCGAAAAATTAGCTTCGGCCGAACGTTTCGGTTGCCCTCAAAGCATGCAAATCTCTCGCACCGCATAGAGGAGAGATCCACTGCGAGAGCCATTAGTCCCCTCAACAGGAGGACCCTTTTAAGTTCCAATATCCCTTTAACCAAGCAGACTGATCAGCATAGCCTTGACCTCATTTAGCAGGCGTCAGTTTGCCCAGCCAGGCCCAGAGGCGCGGTCCTCCTCAAACCGTCAATCATTTCGCCTATTTTTTTTTTTTTTAGGTCAGCAAAATACCGAAAGAGGTCAAATCAGCAAGGTTTTTCTTTAATCCATCTAACACCCCCCCCCCCCCCCCCCCCCCCCCCCCTTTTTTTTTTTTTTTAGGTCAGCAAAATACCGAAAGAGGTCAAATCAGCAAGGTTTTTCTTTAATCCCTCTAACCCCCCCCCCCCCCACCTCATCCTCCCTCCCCTCTAACGGTCATGTCTGTTTTGGTAAACACAAGAACAAAACCAAAACTGTCCTGACCTGACCTAGCTCATCAGTGTTTTTTTTTGTTTTGTTTTTTAAACCCGGTTTCCCCTGGCACTTACTACGACTATCACCTTCGGGTATCAGTACCACAACCCCGTCCCACCCCCACAACAAACCCTGTGGATTCAGAAGGTTGCGGGGGGGGGGGTGGCTCTAGTAATTCTGGTAGAACGTTTCCGACATTGCTATACTGTGTATGAGATTAGGGTTATGAAATGTTAAGCTTATAAGAATTAAGGTGGTGGCGTGTCGATCTATAAATAGAACATGCACTTCTCTGAGCTAAGTGATTGGTCAAGTGGCAATGAGAGTCAGGAGAGACTCCTTAATATTCATGTTAAAAATCATCTTAAAACATTTTTTTTAATGGTGTACAATTTGTGAGGAATTGAGAACCTTTCGCTAAACTGCTCTGATAATTTTATTTATATTTTTGGGTGGGATTATGTTTCGTTTGTTTTACATTAACTCTCCAAGTCGCTAGGCCAGGTTGGCAAATGACTTCTTATGCGACATGTGTCACATAAGATGGGTTTGAGATTATGGATGCTAGATTATGGTGAAGAGAGAAGTGGCCAATCATTTGATGACGTCTGTCATGGTTCTATCCTTGCTGTTATAATCTTGAAGTTATCATACAGAATTTGTATCAATGAAAAAATCGATCTATTAAAGATGGGTATAAACAACGCCGGCCTTAGGTAAACCCGTGTGTTGCCCCTTGCCCTGTCCCCGTATGGCCCCGCTCTTATTCCGATTACGACGTAGGCTATGGAGCACGTGGTATGGTGCTATACATGTAGCTCACCATATGCATTTTAACATGCACAAGTTATTGATTACCGTTTCTCGACCCCCGCACCCGAGGTTCACACTCCTCTATCATAAACTAAGGCAGTTTAAATATTTACTGTGCGCCCCAGGAGCCCCTATGACCACGGCGCCCTAAAGGCCGGCGTCGATATAAAAATGTGTTAACAGGTAGAATGGAACTAGTTCCATGCCTAATGCAAATGAATTACGAGAGTCTTCCAGTTGTTTTTTTTTTCTTTTTCGTTTTTAGATAAATTCTACTTGGGACAATGTCAACACAACGTGTAGAACTACTGTTAAGTAAATAAATTCGGAATAAACACAAGGGATTGGCATAAATAAGGATTCCATGGTTGGATGGCACAGTGTTATGGGGCACATAGCAAAGCTAATGATATCGATGACAGATTAAGCCATTTATTTAACTACATATGCATAATATGCATATTATGGTTACATTTTAGGCAGCTCGTCATTTTTGTTGTTGCACAATTTGCATTAAATGTAATTAAATAAATAGTGGCACGCCTGGTTGTTAGGCTTAAAAACATAAGACAAGACCGCTAAGCGGAGGCTTCGGCAAGATGTCTCCGCCAGCAGACAACACATATAAATCAGCAAAATATAACTTTAAATCGCAAAAATAACACACAAAAAAAGTATGTTTTTGTAAACTCAACAAAATGAATGTAGCTAAGTAGTTCAAAACAGGAAGCGATCTGTGTTATTTTTAGAAACAGAAGTTAAGTTGTTCAAAACTAAAACGCGCGTCCCACGTTATTCTATAGTGCGTACTATTACGGTAAAAGACCTTAAAAGTATGATTGGCGTACGGTTTTGCATAGCAAAAATTAAGAATACAGATATAACGGATCACTAGTAAGTGAGAATTGGATTGATTCCATGGGTGATATGGTGCCGACAATAAGATTTAATGTGTTTTTATTCTTTATTCTCGCTGGTGTATTGGTGCAAGACATTGGAGCCGTGATGGATACATTTGGTGTGCCCTCGTGTTCATCTCATAGTTGACACGGGATGAGAGTAGTTTCGTCAATTAGCGGTGGGGGGGGGGGGGAGAGGGGGCGCGCTAGTGTATTTTCTGGTTTGCAATCACAATAAAAGTTGTGTCAGCAAATCCGCACAACTGCTTATATTATAATGATATTGTTGCCAATACAAATTCTTAAACGCTAAGTTAATTTAGTACCGGCTTATCAAATATTTACACAAATAAATATACAGCACATAGTCCTCCGTAGTTTTTTTTAAGGCTTGTCGTAGTGCCGTAGTCTTAGGCCTCAAAACGTAGTTACAACGGCGAAAGCGTAGGGGCCAACAGGTCTGCTTATTGCAGACGTATTTGAAAGCGTTGTATAGTTTTAAGAAGGTAGGAAATATTTGATATTCTCCGGTCTTGAATTATTATTATTTTTTTATTTTTTCGGGGTGGACGCCCTAAGCGTACAAACAAGGGTCACCTGAGTTCATCTTCTCGGGACTGGGAGGACCTCCCAGGCTACCGGTGTCGGGGGGGGGGGTGTTAAAATCCAACTATTTCAATGGGAGAAGTTCAAACGACTGAAGCCGAGGCGAGGACAACTGAGAGGACTTGATGGTACTTAAAAGAATCTCTGTGACGCGAAGAAGATCCGAGTCAATATAATGGGGTCGTGATTGACGCACTCTGGAGATACAGGGAAAAATAGGTTACGTTTTTTTTAGGGGGAGGTGTCTTATTGTTGGATACATATTTATTTATATATTTATATATATTAAAATATTTAATTTAATCATATATTTATTTAATTGTATATTTATTTGTTTATAAACTTGAATGGAGATTCGACACTGATAAATCATATTTATTTAACTGTACATTTATTTAGTTATTTATTTATAAACTTGAATGCAGCTTCCAGACATATTCAGAAATCATTTCAGAGCATTTTAATAAAAGATGTTCCCCACCCCCAACTCCGCACCGGCCCCCGTGTAGCAGCTGTTGACCCCCAACTTTGAATGTACGGCCCTGCCACTGATGTAAACATTTTTTTTTTTCCCCCTCGTCACTTTCCCTCGCTGCTAGACTAAACTGTTATCTACCCACTGTGTAGACTAAAATATATCTGGGCCGGATGTACTAAAACGGCTTGCACTCCACTATTAAGTAGGTCACCAGGCTATTTCGATCTCCCCAGAGTACGTTAAAAAAAAATGATAGCGTCACTGCGCCCCCGGGGAGGGATGGGAGGAATTTGTTTACAGATTAACGCAAGTCAATCTGTTAAAACCGGATCAAAATATAATGGCGCCCCAAGGCAACATAATCAACCCCCCTCCCTTTACCCAATATGGCAATGACTTATTGTGTGGGCTTGCAGCCGAACCGTGCCGCTTTGTAATGGTACCACACAACTGAGTCTAGCAATGGTGAGCTTAAATTATTGTTGGCTATGAACGTTTTTTCCGAGTTCGGTGAATGACCTGAAAATAGCAGCTGACAATTTTGTGTATAGCTGCCAAAAACTTTAGAAATAGCTGCTAACAATATGCGCTACATTTCTAACAGTTTGTGTACGCCTGCTGACAATTGGTGTATGACTGCTGACAATTGGTGTATGACGACTGACAATTGGTGTATGACAGCTAACAATTGGTGTATGCCTGCTGACAATTGGTGCATGACTGCTGACAACTGGTGCACGACGCTAAAAATTGGTGTATGTCTGCTAACAATTGGTGTATGACTGCTAACAATGTGTGTATCGTTGTAAAAACAAATAGTATAATAAACAATTAATCAACAGCTATTGTTAGCTGACGTTTATAAAAAACTGCATCAACTGAATGTTAAAAATGTAAAAGCAGTTAAAATGTTTTTTTTGTTTTTTTTTTAAATTTATATATATTTGTTTGTATACTGTTACACTTCCCATGAATAAGTTGTCCAGATATTTCCACTGGGATGCTGCGCTCGAAGTCTAAGAGAATAAAGCAAATTTTTCCAAGTACAACACGAGTGTATACAGAAATCGACCATGAGCCCGTTGCAATACAGAATTAGGAGGTCATGAGTCCATTTCACCAAATAATTAGTAGGTCATGGGCTCAACCTAGATGTTATACAATGCTACGCACCAACTAATGAAAGTGATGAAGGAGACAAAGAAGAATTCTACAATAGAGTGATGACCATAGTCCAGGGTCGCCCACGGAGGAACATCGTCATCCTCATGGGAGACTTTAATGCCAAGATCGGCAATAGCAACACAGGGTACGAAGAGGTTATGGGACAGCAAGGGATAGGAGAGATGAATGACAATGGTGAGAGGTTTGCGGACCTATGTGCCACAGCTGACCTGGTCATAGGGGGGAGCATCTTCCAGCACAAGAGGATTCACAAAGCTACATGGGTCTCTCCGGACATGAGAACGATGAACCAAATAGACCATGTATGTATTTGTAAAAAATTCAGGCGATCTCTCCAAGACGTACGTGTTAAGAGGGGAGCTGATATTGCCTCAGATCATCATCTTCTTGTGGCCAGGATGAAATTAAAACTAAAGAGACATTATACCGAGCAAACAGCATACAGGACTCGGTATAATACCTCCCTCCTGAAGGACCAAGCCAAAAAGGAAGAATTCAGAATCTCACTATTCAATAAGTTCCAAGTCCTACAAGAAATACTTGAAGATGAAACCACCGAAGGAAAGTGGCAAAGCATGAAAGAAACAGTCCAGTCAACATGTCAAGAAGTGCTAGGAAACAGGAAAAAGGCACACAAAGAATGGATGACAGCAGGTACGCTGAATAAAATAGAAGAAAGGAAAAGAAAGAAATCAGAAGTGAATAACAGCCGCACCCGAGCACAGAAAAACAAGTCCCAGAAGGAGTATGCAGATGCAAATAAGGAAGTTAAGAAAAGCATCAAGAGGGACAAGAAGGAATTTGTTGATAATCTTGCTAAAGAAGCAGAGGATGCAGCTCACCAGGGGAACATGAGGGAACTGTTTGATACCATTAAGACGCTGTCAGGGAAATTTAGCAAGGTAGAGAGACCAGTGAAGGACAAAATGGGAAACACCATACCAAGTGAGGAGCAACAGAGAGGGAGATGGAAGGAGCACTTTGAAGAGCTCCTGAACAGGCCTGAACCAAGAAATCCACCAGATATCCAACCAGCCGATAATGACCTGCTAATTGACTGTAATAGTCCCACCAAAGAAGAGATTAGCAGGGCCATTAAACAACTCAGAAATGGAAAGGCTGCGGGACCTGATGGCATCCCAGCAGAGGCACTGAAGGCGGACCTGGAAACCAGTGTGGAAATGCTACACCCTCTGTTTATGAAGATATGGGAAGAGGAGCAAGTTCCTTCCGATTGGAAAGAGGGATACCTTATCAAGATCCCAAAGAAGGGAGACTTAAGCTCCTGCTCGAACTACAGAGGGATCACCCTGCTGTCCATCCCAGGAAAGGTTTTCAACCGTGTACTACTTAACAGGATGAAAAACGCTGTAGACCCTCTGTTGCGGGACGAACAAGCCGGCTTTCGCACCAACAGATCCTGCACGGACCAGATAGCGACACTGCGCATCATTCTAGAGCAGTCACTAGAGTGGAACTCGCCGCTCTATGTCAACTTTGTTGACTATGAAAAAGCCTTCGACAGTGTTGACAGGCAAACCCTGTGGAGATTGCTAAGGCATTACGGGGTGCCACAGAAGATTACTGATATAATCAGAAACATGTACGAAGGGATAAACTGCCGAGTTATCCATGGCCAGCAGTTGACAGATGCTTTCCAGGTGAAGACTGGTGTGAGACAAGGTTGCTTGCTGTCACCATTCCTCTTCCTGTTAGCCATTGACTGGGTGATGAAAACATCTACACAGCAGAAAAGAAATGGCATCCAATGGACCTTGTGGGATCAACTGGATGATCTTGACTTTGCTGATGATCTTGCACTTCTTGCACATACCCAACAACAGATGCAGGAGAAAACAAACATTGTCGCAGCCACTTCTGCTAGCATGGGTCTCAACATTCACAAAGGGAAGAGTAAAATCCTCAAGGTTAATGCCACCAGTACATCACCCATTATGCTTGAAGGAGAAGCCCTTGAGGAGGTGGACAGTTTTGTTTACCTTGGCAGCATGGTAGATAAACAAGGTGGTACAGATGCGGACGTCAAAATAAGGATAGGAAAAGCAAGAGCAGCCTTCCAACAACTCAAGAATGTTTGGGTCTCTAACAACTTAGGCAGCAAGTTAAAAGTAAGGATTTTTAACGCTATGGTAAAACCTGTGCTGCTATATGGAGCCGAGACATGGAGAACAACGGCCGTAAACCTGACCAGAATCCAGTCCTTCATCAACAACTGTCTAAGAAGGATTCTCAGAATTCACTGGCCAGACAAAATCAGCAACCAGGAACTGTGGCAGCGGACTAAACAGAAACCCATTGAGGAAGAGATTCTCCAGAAGCGGTGGAGGTGGATTGGTCATACACTAAGAAAACCTGCTTCTAACATAACAAAGCAAGCCCTGAAATGGAACCCACAGGGTAAGCGGAAAAGAGGCCGTCCAAGAAACACTTGGCGCCGAGAATTGGAGACAGACATCAAGAAAATTGGCCATGAATGGAAGATCCTGGAGAAGCTGGCCCAGGATAGAGATGCCTGGAGGTCTCTCGTAGGTGGCCTATGCCCTTGGAGGAACCGCAGACGCCGACGGTGATCGGTGGATGCCCCTCATGGACAAGAAGGCTCAACATGGGCTCATTGCACTACAGATTTAGAAGGTCAACGATAGAGTTGCTTATTTTTCGTTATATAGTGTTTTGTATTTTTTTGTAATAAAAAAAGTGTTTGTCATTGTTTATTATATGAAGTATGTAATCTTCAAATTGTAATTTGACATTTAAATCCCATACGCCGTAATCTGCATGGTTGACCGATTACAGATTTACTTGAACAGGAAATTTTGCTGACGAGACGAAAGCAACAATTTTGTGCAACAACCAAGGCCAAACACCAAGAAGTAAAATACTTCTTTAAGTTGAATTCCTGTAGAATGTAACATATTTCACAAATGTCCAAAACCGAGGTTTTTTTAAATGGTACGTTCAACGTAACTGGATGCTGCTGATGACGTAATTAATAAGCTCACGTCTACCGGGTGAAACAAAATTTGTTTACGTCATTGTCATATGCATTTTAACCCTGGCTAACAAATATTTATCCCTTTTCAAAAAAAAAAAAAAAAAAAAAAAAAAAAAAAAAAAAAAAAAATAAAAAAAAAAAAANAAATAATGAATAAAAGATCATCACCTATGGGCTGTGCTGAAAGAGATATGAAATGAGGACCTTCACCTTCAGGGGCTAAACATCAGTTGCTTAAGAATGGCGCGCCATCTGCGGGCGGTAGGGCTAACAAAAAGAGGTTATACAAAGAGAGTTATAGAGTTGAACACAATGGTGTTTATATTTTCTGCTGTGTAAACAGACTATACTCTTCAAGTAACATTTTTTTTTGTTCGCTTTGGAAGAATATAATTTACCATTACGTGTTATGTTGCAGTGGATTTTATCAGATAAAACGGTATTATTAGTAATGTTAGTAAACCCCTTATAATTATCTTATTATTGATATCACTTTAAACAAAAATAACAATTAAATTATTCTTGTTGAAAATTCGGAGTTGGAGTCGGGCTTTACTGGGTTCTAAACCTTTTACGACATGAAGAATATGAGTTTTCAACTCTCCCGAAATTCTAGAAGTTAGAGAAAAAAAGTTGTATTGAAATATAGGTAAATATTATTAATTCCAAACCACAAAACCGTATTGTTTGAAATACATTTTTAACAAAAACCTATTATTTGTAAAGTAAGATATTTAATTTTTCCCACCAAAAAAAAAAAAAAAAATCAAAATAATGTTTGAATGAAAAAATTCTTTTTCGTGTTTAAAACTTGTTGGAAAATAAGAAAAAAGGATTCAACCTTTCAACGAATTAACACTATCAATTCTCTTGCGCGTGATTCCGCGTGAAGACCTTTCAATGCGTTCAACTCTGTTAAAACTGGTGACCTAAAATAAACCGACGATTGGAAGACAACAAAATAAAAATAAAAAAATGGGACGTGTGAGTGAGGACGGGAGAAGAGATGGCTACAGTGAGAGGGGATGGTGGGGGGGAGGGGTCTCCATTCCAGGCCGTAGCCTCCGCTATTTAGGTCAGGCCACTAAAGGGTTAAGTGTTAGTCACGTGACCTAATTCACGAAACCAGTTTTCTCACTGACTGTGGCAGCAGAGCTCACCTCCCTCCCCGCCCCCCTGCCCCCCATTTTTTTTTAAAAATTCACGGGCCGTCAAGTTGAGTTCTGCTAAACTTGTTACAGGGGGCCTTTCAACTGCAGGGTCATCATCCTGGGGGTCGACAACAACGGAGGGTGGTACTACTGTTGTTGTTCTGTTGTTGCTGACGGGGCGTGTAGCGTACCTATAACTTACAGAGTTGGAAAGAATCGTTTAGGCGATAAAGAAGCACTGAGTACCTCACGTCTGCGGCACGTACGACAGAAACAGTTAAAATCATTCAATCAGTATTGACAGTGATCCGTGAAGGACGACACGATATAATATTACGGCATAGACAACGCACACTCCCTTTTTTTGTTGTTGAGTCTCTAGCTTCCTCTTTTCTTCCTCCCGTCCTTCCGTGGAGAAACAAATAACCTCTACACCTGGGCGGGCGTCTCTCTCTCTCTCACACACACACACATATACCGGTGACGTAATTTACCTCGTTATGAAAACGTTATTTCCATAAATGGAGCTCTCCAGCCGCTAGAAATTCACTTGAGCCAAGTATGCTTGTATTTTACAATGTACTTTTCAATACAAGTAACGAACTTTAGACAACCTACCGACTCGGTTCATTCATTGTGATAGTAGAACATACAAACTCGGTTTACAAACTCGGTTTTCAATGAGGCAATGGGATTTATGAAAACCTGGATCACTGCTACTACCACAATAAGATTACGCTACATCAGTGGTTCTCAACCTTCCTAATGCAGTTCCTCGTGCAGTAGTGACCCGCCAACGTAAACATCATTTCCGTTGCTACTTCATAAATATGTGTTTTCCGGTGTCCTTGGGCGACCCCAGTGTAAGTGTCGTTCGAGCCCCAAAGGGTTCGTGACCCAGAGGTTGAGAACCGCTGCTCTATAAATTCATTGAGAATGAACATTTTAAACTATAAAATACTTGTTTAAAAAAATGTGATCTGAAAGGATGCACATCCATCTTTCTCCGATGCGACCAATTTCTTAGGGACTTCCCAGAATCCCCCTATATTGAAAATCAGACTACAACTAAAGCACATGTATTACAATAGCACGGCTATTTCATTAGTGGATTGTACTTTTTGGATAAAGCTATTGGAATAACAATAGTTTTCCATCTCATTAAAAATAGATTGGATTTTTTAAAATTGTATTAATGTTTGTTGTTTTTTTAAATCAATAAACCATTTATCATAGGGGATAAAGCAGCATACCCTTCGATTGCTAACCATGCAATCTAGTCCATCTCTCTATACTCTTGACAATACATAGTGCCAACTAGCTCTGTGCCAGGGTACACCAAAGTTATAATTTTTGAAGTGCTTGTGTTGTGCTGCTGGGTCATGCGAGAATGAAATCAAACATCAGCAACTGTAATATGTGAATGTACAGCTGGTAATGGGGGAGGCAGGGGGGGGGGGGG
>CAXITT010001058.1:39593-74662 GCA_964033795.1 Lymnaea stagnalis | reverse complement strand
CCCCCCCCCCCGGGCCGCCCTGCAGTTAGCCAAAAATGCGGTCAATAATTTGACCCCCCCCCCACACACACACACACACACAATGTTGGCCTAAAAAAAAACGGGCGATTAAACATAACCAACAGTTATGACTTCGATGGCCATAATTAAAATGTGATATGGTGACATTCGCTGGATGGGTCAATCCATGGGCAATAGGTCTGTCATTGAATGGATCAATCACTGGGCATTAGGTCTGTCATTGGAAGGATCAATCCCTGGGCATTAGGTCTGTCATTGGAAGGATCAATCCCTGGGCATTAGGTCTGTCATTGGATGGATCAATCCCTGGGCATTAACGGGTCCTTTTAGCTACCGTTTCTTAAACCCAACAGGTGTCCTTTTGGCTACCTTTTCCTGGACCTACTAGGTGTCCCTTTAGCTACCTTTTTCCGACTCAGGACCAGCCCGAATAGCGTGTGCTCAAATTTGCAGTGTCGCACCATAGCCGTACGTCCCGCATCGGCTAAAGCTAAAGCCGAGCCTACGTCAAGATGGAGAAAGCGATTTAATATACCGGGCAATTAAGATTTAGAACCAAAAATGTATGTAGCTCAACTTATTACCGAGTACAGTTTCTAAATGTGTCCAACAGGAATTATAGTGATTCTATCACTTGTTATTTTGCTTCAAAAGTAGATAAAGGATGCTTGAGAATGAAACGGACATAAGAGGGGCACAAAGCATTCATTTTTTAGCATTTTTTGGCAGGGGGGGGGGAGAGGGAATCCTCAATGCTTCAGAAGCTATCCGTAGGAGTGATAGCTACACCAGTATCTCATCCGCAGGAGTGATAGCTACACCTGTATCTCATCCGCAGGAATGATAGCTACACCTGTATCTCATCCGTAGGAGTGATAGCCACACCTGTGTCTCATCCGCGGGAGTGATACCTACACCTGCCTCACCCGTAGCAGTTCAAGCTACACCTCTGTTTAATTTCTTGACACCGTACGGCACAATCTCACCCTTCATCCCCCACCCTTCTTCTTTTATCACCATATGTCTCATCCCTCACAAGGCCGGGCGGTAGTACCGCCAGACACAAAGGTCAATCGTGACACAGAAAGTTACAGATCCATTCAGTTACATAAACTGTAACATCAAGATAGAGCGTATTACATAAACTGTAACATCAAGATACAGTGTGAAACATAGACAGTAATAGTAAGACATACAGTGTGCTACATAAATGCATCTCCCTATTGTGTTTGGTTAACAATTATATAGATATTTCTTTAGTATGAGGGTTCTTCAATTTGGCACTTGCAGCTGTGTGACATTAAGTTTAGATTCAGTGTGTAACAGTACGTTTAGATTACAGTGCGTTAGGCTAAGTTTAGTTTATGTGTGTTAAAAATAACACTGAACTCGGCCGATCCTATTTTCTCAGTGCGGCACAAAGCTTCATGTCTAATTGCGAGTCTATCGATGACAGCACGGCTAGCTTCTCGTGACGCGAGTCACGCACTACATGGACCTCGAGATATGGGCTCGTTAACTCAAATTGCATGGAGAGGTTGCTGTGTGTGGGAGAGTAGTCAGTTGACACAAGAAAGTATGCATTCTGTTCAGGTGGGTGTGTGGGTGAAGTCAGGCATTCTGTCCAGGTGGGTGACTGGGTGAAGTCAGGCATTCTGACCAGGTGGGTGTCTGGGTGTAGTCAGGCATTCTGTTCAGGTGGGTGTGTGGGTGTAGTCAGTCAGTAGTACTCAGGCATTCTGTCTAGATGGTGTGGGTGTAGTCAGGCATTCTGTCCAGGTGGGTGTGTGGGTGTAGTCAAGCATTCTGTCCAGTTGGGTGTGTGAGTGTAATCAGGCATTCTGTCCAGGTGGGTGTGTGGGTGAAGTCAGGCATTCTGTCCAGGTGGGTGTGTGGGTGTAGTCAGACATTCTGTCCAGGTGGGTGTGTGGGTGCAGTCGGGCATTCTGTCATCGGCACTAGAGAGGCATTATGTCTAGACGATTTTCTATGGAGGAGACAAAGATAAAGTGTACACCGTATAAAAGAACTTCTAAAATAAAACCGGGCTGTGTGCCGTCCATATCGAACTCATTTTTTCAAATAATTCTCTATTTACCTGATCCGGTCATTCCAAATTCCCTATTCACCTCGTCTGGTCGTTGCAGTAATTGCACAAATCAAATTCTGAAGATCTGAGCTGGTGGCATGAAAAGGGAGGATGAACGACCCCCATTATACATCTTACACCAAAACCATAATTTTATAACGTTATCAAAAGTGGTCGTCCTCAAAGTAAAGGACAAGATGTATGTTTCGGCGTCTGCATCGTCAAAAAAAATCCAATGACGATAAGACATGCGAAAATAACCACACAAAAAAATTTTAAATCGAAATTACTAAAATTTTATGAGCAAGTGAATGAATAAATACAAACTCATGACGAGGGTCACAACGAGCCTCATGACTTAATATGTTTATCTAAAATCTTTTAATATCATTATTATCTTAAATCATCATACTTCTAATCGCTCTAGCCCCTCCACCCCCCCCCCCCCCATTGCATAACTGGTTTGAGAACCGTTGACATCCGTAGAACGTAAATGGACAGATCTAATAATAGTATTGGAAATCTAAGGCTTAGCGGGTCGCCCATACATGCCTATAGATAACTCGAGTCTATTTTCGTGTAGTGTACAGAAGAACGATCACGTTGACCTAGACCAGGGGTTCTTGGCCCGTGTTCCCCGGACCTCTTCGGGGGTGGATCCGTGCAAAGGCGACACAGTGTCAGTGAGCTATATACCTCGTCTGTTATTTTATTTTATTTTATGAACTAAAAACTTCTTTAAAGGCACACTGGCTTCAATGTGACCGGAAAAAACGCCTCCATGGAAAAAAATAAAAGGTTAAGTTAAACCCATTCCCCACGTTACAATTTTTTCAGTGGAACGACGAAAACTAAGGGTTTAAAACAGTGGTTCTCAACCTTCCCAATGCCGCAATCCTTTCATACAGTTCCTCATGTTATGGTAACCTCCAACCATAAAATCATTTTCGCTGCTACTTCATAAATATGTGTTTTCCGATGGTCTTAAGCGACCCCTGTGTATGGGTCGCTCGATCGCCAAAAGGGCTCGCGACCCTCAGGTTGAGAACCGCTAGTCTAAAATTTAATTCGACCATTTGACTATTAACTTAAATCCCCGCTTTTATGTTTATTAAACTTTTTGTCATGTAGCATGTCAGAATGTGGCTAATTGAACAAGGAATATGCTTTCATTAAAAAAAATAGGGACACAAAAAAATATGTATAGACAAAATTTAGGGGCAGTGTTATGTAAAACAAACAATACAACAACAACAAAAAACCCAACAAAACAATTCTACTCACCAGCTTATAAATCAGGTAAGAAGAATTCGTTTTCAGCAAATAAGCCTTATTATATATCCAAAGTATGAGGAAAGTTTTGTGGCAATAGCTCTACAAATTGCTAAGTAATGAGTTGTTTTTTCTCTTGCATAAATGTTCCACCAGTTAATAATAAAAATATATATATACTGGTACACAAATATTTTAAAAACTATATTATACAAACAAGTCCTCTTCATTGCCTTCATTCGAGTCCAATGAATCGTCCAAGCTAATTTAACTAATTAATTGGTTTGCTTCTTCGGCAGTCAAACATCTATATAAATCTTGAGCGAACAGACTTAATATTAGTATCAGTACAACTTGCTGAAGCCATAACAATCAGATGATGTCTGTTCAGAAGGATTAGAACTTGAAAAAAAGAAGAAAAACGAGCAAAAATTACCCAAACTTGGTACAATCCGGCAGAAGTTTTAAAGAAAGGAAGTTGAAACTCTTCTGAATAAAAGTTTGGAAAGCTATAAATATTAAAAAGTCAAAACACTAAAAGGCGTGAAACAAACCAGTGATGACGCAAACTGGGGCGACACGTATCGAATGAGGAACCACTACATATTGCTACAAAAAATTGCTTATTCCATCACTTCTCAACACTCACCCATAGTTGTATGCAACTTAAGCTTACCCGTATGTGTAAACAACGGTTTTTGTTTTGTTGTTGTTGTTGTTTTTTGGTTGGTGGTCTCTTGCTAAGTCCATTTTTGTTCCTAATAAACCTTTGACCATAAGCTTGATGCAGTTGTTTTTTCCTTTCTTTCATTACTTTTGTAACGTGTGTCTTTACGTGTGAATATGGTTACCGGAAATTTGATCGAAAGAAATTTCGTCGACGGTAAATTGATCGACGGTAATTTGTTCGAACGGAAATTTGGTCGAATCTTTTTTTCAGTCCACACGTCAAAATTTTCGTCAAATTTCTTTTTGAACGCACTATACTATATAGTAAAACAGAGTAATGCGTTAAAAAAGAAATTCGAAGCAAGTTTTTAACGTAAAAACTGAAAAATTGATTCGACCAAATTTCCGTTCGATCAAATTACCGTCGATCAATTTACCGTCGACGAAATTTCTTTCGATCAAATTTCCGGATACGTTTCCTAATAAACCTTTGACCATAGCTTGATGCAGTTGTTTCTTCCTTTCTTTCATTACTTTTGTAATGTGTGTCTTTACGTGTGAATATAGATAGACTTGTGATGTAATGACGCAGTAAAAACAGGTATTGGAACATCGACTGCTTGGAGCATGATTTTAGCTTTACCTTTAGGATACACGAGTTGACAGTGGGTCTCATAGAATTCTGTTGGGTTTCATACTTTTAAGTGTGTCTGACTGGGCCTCGTGCCGCCCTGTGTGTCTCATACAGATCTGTATGTCGCATGCTGTTAATTGTTTCTCACACAGTTCAGTGTGTCTCATGCCGTTCAGCGTGTCTCATGGCATCAGTGCGTCTGACTGTGTTCTCATACATTTCAATGTGCCTCATGCCATTATGTGTGTCTAGTACAGTTCAGTGTGTCTCATATAGCTCAGTGTGTCTCATACGTTTAGTGTGTCTCATACCGTTCCGCGTGTCTCATGCCGTTCAGCGTGTCCCATATGTTCGCCTTGTCCCACACGTTCAGTGTGTCTGACTGTTCTCATACATTTCAATGTGCCCCATGCCATTATATGTATCTCATACAGTTCAGCGTGTCTCATTCAGTTCAGTAGTCGCATACAGTTCTGTGAGTCTCCTAATCCGTTTGAATCACGACTTAAGGCACGATTAAATCCTTAGCCCGAGACCTATGACATATTTTTGGAACCGCCCCTGGGTCTCTTTGTTGCATGTGTCTTGAGCCGGAGAAGCCAGCCGATCAAGTGGCAACCACGCCCCCCCCCTCCTTCCCCATCCCCACCCGTTTTGTGGCTTAACCGTGGTAAGCCTGTAATCGCACCCAAGAGGCTGGTAACGTCATCTTGAAATATAGAAGTTAATCTATGTCTTAATACGCACAAAGTCATAATCCTTGTTTCAATAGGTAGGTTCATGCTGAAAGCGAAGATGGGCTTCTATGAACAAACAGCAAGAAGACGATGCATTATTACACAGACATAACTTATGACATAATCGCGCCAGAAAGACACTGATGGCTATGAACTGTTATCGATTAGAAAAACATGAAAATTACAAAAACAAAAAAAATTTAAAAAATAAAAATAAAAAAATCCCCCCCCCCCCCCCCCCCCAAAAAAAAAGTTATTTTTAAAAATCTTTAACTGAAAATGTCTAAGATGGGAAATGGCTGCAGTCTGCACTTGAATGTCACTGTGACATCATCCTGGTCACTCAAGCCAGACTGGATGGGAGTGGGCGGGATTTTATTATTTTGCGACCGCCTGTGTGTCTGTGTGAGCTGAAGTCTGTGCGAGCTTAAGTCTGTTAGCTGATTCCGTATGATCTGAGTCTGTGTGAACTTAAGTATGTGTGAACCGAGTCTGTGTGAGCTGACTCTGTGCGACTTTGAGTCTGTGTGAGCGGACTCTGTGCCACCTTGAGTCTGTATAAGCTTGAGTCTGTCTGTGTAAGCTGAGTCTGTGTGAGCGGAGTCTGTGCGACCTTGAGTCTGTGTAAGCTTGAGTCTGTCTGTGTAAGCTGAGTCTGTGTAAGCTGAGTCTGTGTGAGCGGAGTCTGTGCGACCTTGAGTCTGTGTAAGCTTGAGTCTGTCTGTGTAAGCTGAGTCTGTGTGAGCGGAGTCTGTTTTTGTTTTTGTGTGTGTGCATTTTGTGCAGAGTCGTGTATATTTAGATTTGTATCGTTATGGAAATTTAATGGTATAATTAAATTGAATATTGTTCTTTTCACCTGCTCTGGTATCGTGTTTCTTTGCAAACTGATTTTCTTCTTCCTCGTTTATTTGTTACTTTGTGTTGATTCTGCGAGCCTAAACTTAAAAACAGACCATATGAGCGAAAACTCCCATATGGCCATTCATTTTCCCCTTTTTTGATGGCCAATCACTTTTGATCTGTCAGACACTTAAGGAAGAAACCAGACAGGTACATGGGGTTAACACCATGTGAGCCACAGTGTTCTATTTTGCCAGTGTTCGCCTTGCTGGTCATTTTTCGTTAAAATCTTTTCGGAAATTGTTATTATTCAGATTTAATGGGAGAGAATAATATTATCATGAAAAAAAAGTAATTAAAAGAAAAAAAAAAAAAGCAAGGAAGAGGCCAAACGAAAATTTTCAGGCAAACCAACCTTTTTAAAAAAAAAGGGCCTAATATGAGCAATCTGGCCTTTCAAGAGACTATCCGGCAAGCCTGCCCACAACCAATTTACACACACCTATAAGGTTGAATAAATCTGCTCGCTAGTGCAAGACGGTCGTGACCTTTTGTCCAAATTAAAGGTTCCGAAACGGTGCAACCACTAGACACCCTCTGTGCTGCACTCATCTTAACAAAGCCTAGTAGGCTGGCATATTTCAAATGTCTGACTTTATTTTGGCCGTGGTGTTAAATTTGCTGCAGGTCAGGAAATAAATGGTTGCCAACAGCGCACCAGGAAAGCGGCAGGTGTTACAAACGCTTTGAACTGTTGCGAGGTTATGTTTGATGCTTTGTGTGTGAGATCCAAAGTGAAACATGCAGGCTCAAGGAAGGGTGTGTGCTCCCCCCCCCCCCCCCCCCCCCACCACCCACACACACACCCTTAACGAAAAACCCAGGCTTTGATTGATTTTGATTCTAGTTATTCTAAGAGACGCGACTTATGGCATAATCACAAGACATGACTAATGACATAATCACGAGACGTGACTAATGACATAATCCCAAGACGTGACTTATGACATAATCTCAAGACGTTACTTAAGGCATGATTGCACCTTGTCTAGAAGATAAAGCATTATTTCCGGGTCAAGAATCTGGGACGTTCCCAAAAAGATTGCATCCTCGGGGGGCATAACCACACCAGTGACATAGTTTACCTCTCAGGGTTCAAAGTTCACATCGAAAAAGAACTGTACCTCGCGGCAAGACGCATGCTTTAAAATTATAGTTACAAAAATGGCTGCAAGTCACGTGACGCTATTCGCTGCAAAGGCACGCATGGCATCGCTGTTTGATTATGGACTATCCTGAAACCATGCAATTGAATAGCATGTACACCCCGTCTATTGATGATTTTCTCTATAGGATTGGGTTGGGGGTGGGAGAAGTAGTCCCAAATCCCCCCACCCCCTTTTTTCCGTTTTTCCCATGTAACATTCCTAAGCCCAGAATGAAAGTTACGACACAATGGACTTATCTCCAGCAAATGTTACGTTTATTTAACATTGGTTCAGGTGTAATGTTATTTTATGTGAATGCTTTAATAAAAGTAGACTTCAGACAAATAAGGTATAGGAGGCATTTTTTGACGCCGCATGAAAAAAAAAATGATTGAGAACCACTGGATATGTTAATATTTTTTTCACAATTGTCGTCCTAAGATAACCTTGCGGTTCGGCAGTAGGTCATTCAGGGCAGCCACCAGTGCAGTAGCGTTGAGCTTGAGTTAGTTCGTGGCAATCACCTAGTTTTAAACAACCTCGCTTCTGCCTTGTAATGGATGTCTGGAGGCCTTCAATGATTGTGTCTGGAGTAGATTTATGACAGCACTTCTTGCTGCCTTAACTTTAAACACGTGGGTCTCAATAGATGGGGGTCTCAACAGATTGGGGGTCTCAACAGATTTGGGGTCTCATTTGATCAGAGTCTAAATTGATGGGGGTCTGAATTGATGGGGGTCTCAAAAGATACGGGGGGTCTCAATATATGGGGGTCTCATATGATGGGGTCTCGGTTGATGGGGTCTCATTTCATTGGGTCTCGGTTGACGGGGTCTCATTTCATTGGGTCTTAGTTGATAGCGTCTCTGTCGATGCCGTCTCAGTTTATGGGGCCGCAGTTGATAGGGGTCTCAGTTGATGGGTGTTCTCATAACAAATAACCATTGTCACAATATATTTTGAAAGTTCTTACAGGTTCTATTACACCAAGCTCATAAGGAATGCACTTTTTACCACGTAATGACAGTTACAAAGTCTGGACAACCAACGCTTTTACGTTATTTTCCTCATTCACATCGGAGGGCACTTAGGTCATGACCTTAGACTTTTTCATGTCAGAGTCTTGACCACAGATTTGACCATAGATCAAACCTAATGCCTTCAACAAAAAGGGCACAAGATACATTGACGTCATTCAATGGTTTATATTCTCAGCATTTTACTTTTTTTTTGTAAAACAACTGGATCCTTATGACGTCAACTGCTGAAGTTGTCCTCAAATCGTCAGGCGGGACACGTGACTAGGCACCACCAATCCCGGACCCGTCATGTATTGACCGGAGAAGCAGACGATCATGACAAAAACAGCACGGTATCGATCCAAATATTCATAGCAGGGGCTAAATTAGGAGGGTATCGATCCGGTTTGACGTCAGATGCAACCCGAGAAGGGAAGGGCTTGTTCGTGGGAAGTGGGGCAATGATCTAAGACTGTAGGCAAACAACCAGCTTAGGTGAGGGCTGATCTTATAGTTTGTAAGATGGAGGTAACCGATGGTCAATTGATTTGGTGCGGTGGGCAGATGCAACGATGGTACATAAACCGTGGTGTGTTGCGCAGGTGACATGATGGTCCAACAGCCATGGTGTGTTGTGCAGTTGTGTTGATGGTCCAACAGCCATGGTGTGTTGTGCAGTTGTGTTGATGGTCCAACAGCCATGGTGGGTTGTGCAGTTGTATTGATGGTCCAACAGCCATGGTGTGTTGTGCAGTTGTGTTGATGGTCCAACAGCCATGGTGTGTTGTGCAGTTGTGTTGATGGTCCAACAGCCATGGTGTGTTGTGCAGTTGTGTTGATGGTCCACAGCTTTGGTGTGTTGTGAAGTTGTATTGATGGTCCAAACGCCTTGGTGTGTTGAGCGAGTGTAATGATATTACATTAGCTTGGTGTGGCGTGTATGTGAAATGATGGTACACAAACCTTGGTATGGTGTACAGATGTCACGATGGTACAAAACCTTGGTATGGTGTACAGGTGTCATGATGGTGCACAAACCTTGCTGTGGTGTACAGATGTGCATGATTGTACACAAACCTTGATATGGTGTACAGATGTGCAAGATCGTCACAAACCTTGCTATGCTGCACATGATGGTACACAAACCTTGCTATGGTGTACAGATTACATAAACCTTACCATTGTGTACATATGTACATGATGGTAGACAAACCTTGGTATTATGTGCATGTGTAATGATATTACGAAGCAATTCTTGGTGAGACTCCAGGAAATTATTTCCGCAGTTTGACGTCAAATTCCTTTTTAATAAATTGATCGTGGCCCCTCAAAATGTATGACATACTCTAAGTGCGTTACTTGTAGGCCTGTTTTGTTACATTTTCAGCCCCCCCCCCCACCCCAAACCATTGCTCGATATCATATTTTATAAAGGACTAATACGAACAACTTTATTTCTAATGGTTGTTTAATGACTTTTGATTAGCACTAGCTGGAGTCCCGTTGTTTCTTTAGTATAATTTAATCAATGGTGACGTCCTTTTGTAATGCACTTTTTGTAAAGCGAGCCATTTTAAAACAACATCAAACTTTCACAACTAATTTCGACACACAACACTACTAAAGAAAATATTAATTAAAACAGGATATTTAAGTGATGGGGGTGTTCGAATTCTAGGTGGAGCGTTAAAACGACAGACAATGTAAATGGGTTAGAGCAGCGGTGCTCAACTGGTAAGGTTGGATTGGTTGGTAAGGTTGGGTTGGTTGGTTGGTTAGTTCGTTAGTTAATTAGTTAGTTGGTTAGGTTGGTTAGTTAGTTAGTTAGTTGGGTGGGTGGTTGGTTGATTGGTTTATACGTTCGTTGGTTGGTTGGTTCGTTAGCTGACATGAAATGAAAAGCCTGTTCAGTTACGTATGTCGGCCCAATAATATAAAACGCATGAAAAAAGTATAATTTATTGTCTTTAAAAAAAAATGTGACTAGTCTTCATTAACCCCGTTGGCCATTTGAGATACGCTGAGTTATGAACGGCCATAAACTAGGTTCATCCTTGTGATTACAGTTGATGATGTGTGACAACGGTGAATTTAACTTGCGCCGCCCTAGCACATGACCCTGTAAGTGTCACACACACACGAACACACACACACAAACACACACACACACAAACACAATTGCAGAGTGTCTAAATCTCGGGCAAAAGGCTCCAGGCGTGTCGAGGTACACTAGAGACCGACCGAATGTGATTTTATTTTTCTGTCCGAAACCAAAAGCCATATCATGAAAGAGAATATGGGCCTAAACCGAAAGATTTAGACGTTTCGAAACTTGTTCGTGCGCTAGTTCTTTACACGTTGAAAGTTTATTATTACAATGTATTATTGTTTTATTATTATTTTTTTTTTTTTTTTTTTATTTTTTTTTTTTTTTTTTTTTTTTTTTTTTTTTTTTATTATTTTTTTTTTTTGGTTTCGCTATAGAAGGTTCATCAATTACATTCAGAATTTGAGAATCGCTTGATAAAAGGAAGAGTCGTTTCTCTTATACCAACTCCAGGTCCGGCTTTGTGACGACGAGGATATCAATTCTAAAAACGACCCCCATAATTCCCTGACTGTGTCACAAGGCCAGCACTTCATCACCTCTGACAGGTCAATGGGAAATTCTGGACACAAATAGTCAATGGGAGGGATTCTCAAGCATTTGATGCAAGAGGAGGAAAATAAAAATTAAAAATCATCTGTTATGTTTAGTGAGAGAATAATATCTTTAAAAAAAAAAAAAACGTTGAATGCCACCAATGGCCAATGATTGATTATTGTAAGGTTTTTGACGGAGCTACAAGATTATTCCTTGGTCAGAAACTTTTGTCCAAACAAGGACTCCCAATTTACCAGTATTCGCAACATCTCTGATAATTAGCATCTGACTCACGAGTTCGTGATTTGACGGCATGCGGTCATGGAATGTACATATGAATACAAATTCCGTAAACAATACAAATTTCATCTAGAGAGTAACATTAGAATTTTTCTTAACATTTAGATATGCGGGACCCTGACTTTAAGTGAAGTGTGTCTATGGCTGTTTTAAATATTTTCATAAAGGGTGGTTTTTAAGCAAAAATAGTTTTGCACTAAAATTTCCGTAAGCTTGTCTTTTAAAAAAAAAGTTTTTTATTCACAGAAAAACAATAATCGGGTCTTTATTTTAGAACCTTAGAACCGTATCGCCTGGAGGGAAATGCTATGATGCGATCCCGCGAATCGCTTAATTATGTTCACAGTGTCACGGAAGGCCATTGACCCTTGTGACAGTTGTCACGTGGTCCATGGCTCTTGTTTTTGCCTCGGTTTGAACTTGTGACAAACTTATTAATACATAATTAACCCACATAATAAAAAAATCCCTTGAGCCACCCTTCCTCTTAATACCTCCAGCTTCTCTCATTACCCCCCCCCCCACCAAATCTCCCTACCTTAACCACACTCTAAATTACCATCCTAATTTGCCCTCCCCGATTTCCTCCTCCCTGATTACCCTTCCCTTATCCTCCTCCCTGATAACCCCCTCCAGGCCTATCTATGATTTACCCCCTCCCGGCCCCGACCTCCCTGATTACCACCTCCCTGATTACCCCCTCCCTTATCCTCCTCCCTGATAACCCCCTCCAGGCCCATCCATGGTTTACCCCCTCCCGGCCCCAACCTCCCTGATTACCACCTCCCTGATTAACNTTTCCCCCCCCCCCCCCCTTTTACCTCCCTCTTACTCCCCGACTAATGGAACGGATTTTTTGCTGGTTAAGTTATATTATAAAACAAGGTCAGATTGGGTCAGGTGAGGGGGTCAGGTGAGGGGGTCAGGTGAAGGGGGTCAGGTGAAGGGGTCAGGTGAAGGGATCGGACGAGAAGATAAGTTGAGTATCAGATTAGGGGGTCAGATGTGGGGATCCTATGAGGGGTTCAGGGTCTTGGGGTACTTGCCAACAAACCTAGAAATAAATTTGAAAAAAAAGTCCATTGCAGTTAAAATATGTGTTAAAATATTTATTCAGTTGGTATTGAACAAGCATGGGTGAACACTCTGACCCGTCACCCTGAGCCATGGAAAAAAAAAATAAAAATTAATGAGGTCGAAAGGTACAAAAGCGACCAAATCAATAATTTAAATTTATGGATCAGTTTTAGACACATAAATTGAAAGTTATTGCTGTATAATTATGTACTGTTTTGTTGTTTTTTTAAACTCTACTAAAATATATGTAACTCAAACATGTATTAAAGATATAATCCATTGAGCATTATTTTTTAAAAATTATTTGTGTGTGTGTGTGTGTGTGCTGTGGTTGGACATTGGAGAAATCAGCTCAAATTCTCCCATATTAGCAAATAGCAAGAATATATTTATATGAACTATTCTGTAGTCAACCATCTAGAAATGGAAAAACAAAAAAGTGTATTGCATTACGTTCTTTAGAAAATCTCAAATAAATTAATAAAGATTTTTGGTTACGGTGGTGGTGGTGGGGAGGGGTCGAAAGGGGGAAAAGAGGGAAATTAAATTCATGTGGTCTCAAATTTGGCTCCGAGCTAATGCCTACAAATGTTAGAGTTTAAGCTATAGATCGATCGATGGATGAGTGGTTGGATGGAGGTAGGGTGGGTGGGTTGGTGGGATGGATGGAGGGATGGATAGATGGATTGAGGTTGTGAGGGAGGGAGGGATGGATGGATGGAGGGAGAGAGAGAGAGATAGGTAGAGTGGGTGGGTTGGTGGGATGGTTAGAGGGATGGATAGATGGATTGAGTTTGTGAGGGATGGATGGATGGAGGGAGAGAGGTAGGTAGGGTGGGTGGGTTGGTGGGATGGATGGAGGGCTGGATAGATGGAGTAAGGGTGGGATGGATGGAGGGATGGACGGATGGAGTGAGGTTGGGAGGGAGGGAGTGATGGATGGATGGATGAAGGGAGGAACGGACGGACGGACGGACGGACAGACAGACAGGCGGACAGCCGGACGGACGGACAGCCAGCGAGACAGCCGGACGGACGGACAGCCAGCGAGACAGCCGGACGGACGGACAGGCAGCGAGACAGCCGGACGGACGGACAGGCAGCGAGACAGCCGGCCGGACGGACGGACGGACGGACGGACGGACGGACGGACGGACGGACGGACGGACGGACGGACGGACGGACGGACAGACAGACAGACAGACAGACAGACAGACAGACAGACAGACAGACAGACAGACAGACAGACAGACAGACAGACAGACAGACAGACAGACAGACAGACAGACAGACAGACAGACAGACAGACAGACAGACAGACAGACAGACAGACAGACAGACAGACAGACAGACAGACAGACAGACAGACAGACAGACAGACAGACAGACAGACAGACAGACAGACAGACAGACAGACAGACAGACAGACAGACAGACAGACAGACAGACAGACAGACAGACAGACAGACAGACAGACAGACAGACAGACAGACAGACAGACAGACAGACAGACAGACAGACAGACAGACAGACAGACAGACAGACAGACAGACAGACAGACAGACAGACAGACAGACAGACAGACAGACAGACAGACAGACAGACAGACAGACAGACAGACAGACAGACAGACAGACAGACAGACAGACAGACAGACAGACAGACAGACAGACAGACAGACAGACAGACAGACAGACAGACAGACAGACAGACAGACAGACAGACAGACAGACAGACAGACAGACAGACAGACAGACAGACAGACAGATAGATAGATAGATAGATAGATAGATAGATAGATAGATAGATAGATAGATAGATAGATAGATAGATAGATAGATAGATAGATAGAGAGGCGGAGATATACAATAGAGACAGTGGGAGTTGCAGAGACGGAGAAACAGAGAGAAAGAAGAGAGAAAGAGAAGAGAGAGAGAAGAAGGAGAAATAAAATAGAGAGAAAGAAAACGGAGAGGGAAGAGAGAGAAGAGAAGGTCAGAGATAGGGAGAGACAGATAGACAGAGAGGCAGGGGGTAGAGAGAGAAGAGACACAGAGAACAGTGAAAGAGAAGAAGCGGGACGGACGGGAGACAGAGACCTACATAGCGAGCGAAAGAAGAGATAGAAAAGAGAGAGTCAGACAGGGCGACAGAAAGAGAGAGAATACAGAGAGAGAGAGGGAATCGCTTTTATTTAGTCATTATGTTTTGTGTTTAGAGGTTAGTGACTACAAGATGTGTTGTAATTAGCCCACTAACCGCCATCAGTGAATTCATTGTACCGACCTACCCTGATGATACATTCAGTGACTAATCAGTACGTTTAACCAATCATTTTCCTTTATATCTTTAAAGTGACACTATCCATACTGCTTTCATAGCTTAGAAATGTCCTGGTACATAACCCGGGAGCTACTCTTCCATTTACAGACATTTGTTATAAAAAAAAAAAGGAAATGTGCGGAATACGTTTCTCGTGGTCTCGTGTTAAATAGGCTGCGGCAAAAAGTAAACATTCCTAGCAAAGAAATCGTTTGTTAAAGGAAAGCTCGGAGCTGTATTACAGATACACGTATGTATTATATAGGGCAGAGCCCAGCAAACGTTTTCCCACGAGGTACCTCCCAAAGGCTTTCCGAGAATTCCGCGGCTCATCACAAATAAAACCATCCCAAAATATAGGGTATAATAACTCAATACCATAATGTAATTAACGTAAATAATGGTGTAATAGTGGCTAATTTCTCTTAGCGCATGTGTTTGGCAGCTTTTTAACAGTATTAGGCTACTCAATGTTCCTTCTGTAGCGACATGGTATAGCATAATTAAGTGCCAAAATATACCGTGTGCCTCCTTTCTTGGAGGCTTGTTGCACCACATTGGCATCATCTCGCGGCACCCCTGGTATCATCTCGCGGCACACCTGGCGTCATCTAGCGGCACATTTGGCATCATATCGCAGGAGACAAATTGTGGAGCTCTTTTATGGGGGATAGTTACAAATTAAATATAAGATACAATTCACGGAATGAAGAAACTTAAATAATGCTAGACGTTGTTGGAATTTTTTTGTTGTTGTTGTTGCTCTCACCTTGTTTAAATCTACCCCCCCCCCACACACACACACACACTTCCTGGTTGGGACAGTATGCCTGCGCCACTCCACCCGTGCCGCATTAACTATTGTGGAGCTCTTTTATGGGGGATAGTTTCAAAGTAAATATAAGATAAAATTCACGGAATGAAGAAACTTAAATAATGCTAGACGTTGTTGGAATTTTTTTGTTGTTGTTGTTGCTCTCACCTTGTTTAAATCTCCCCCCCCCCCACACACACACACACACTTCCTGGTTGGGACAGTATGCCTGCGCCACTCCACCCGTGCCGCATTAACGGACATACCGATGATGTTCAATGTCATTATGGAATCAACATTGACCTCCTTCTTTGACAGTACTGGAGAAAAAGAGACGTTCCTTACAGTCTTGTAGCGACCTCAAGATTACCTAGCAATTCAATGCCTTCCCCACCCTCCCTCGCCTTGGCCCCCTCAATCCATTCTCTCTTTCTTCCTGTGGGTTTCATCGGGAACATAACTTTCTTCAAGCCCCCCAGGCAGTGTTCGACATTTTTTTAGTCGTTTTATTATGTTGCTAGAGCTAGATGGAACATTCTATATAGATGAATAACATTTCTTTGCCATTTTCCTATAGTTTTTTTTTTTTATTTATTTTTTTTAAACGGTCTGACCACCCAGAGCAAGAGTGGATGGAAGTAAGAGTGCTTTTAGGGTTGTTGGGCGGGTGGGTCCGTGCGTGGAACGGTGGGTGGTTCAGTGGTTGGGACGGTAGATGGGCCAGCAGGTGGATCGGTGGTTTAGAAGAATGCGTTACCGTCAGCGGCCGGCGGGTCGCTGTGAGTTTCAGAGGGTGGGTCGATGGTTGGGTAAGTGTTTGGATCGCTTAGGGGTTAGTGCTTGGGTCGGTATTTGGGTCGGTGTTTGGATCGCGGAGGGCTTTGTGCTTGGGTCGGTATTTGGGTCGGCGGTTGGGTCGTTGTGTCGGTGTTGAGGTCGATGGGTTGGTAAATGGAGGAGTCTGTTGTTGGGTCGGTGTGTCAGTGGCTGGGTGGGTGAATGGCTCGGTGGATCAGTCGGTGGGTGGGTCGGTAATTGGGTCGGTGGGCGGTAAGTGGGCCAGTAGGTGGGTCGGTGGAAGGTGTGTAGACGAAGGAGCCAGCGAGTGGGTCGCTGGGAGTTTCAGTGCGTGGGTCGGTGGTTGGGTCGATGTTAGGGTCGTCGGTTTGGTTGTTGTGTCCATGTTTGGGTCGATGAGTGGTTCGGGGGATCGGTCGGTGGTGGGTCCATGGTGGGTCCGTACTGGATCCGTGGTGAGTCAGTGTGGGTCGGTGGTTGGGTCGATGTTAGGGTCGTCGGTTTGGTTGTGTCCGTGTTTGGGTCGATGAGTGGTTCGGTGGATCGGTCCGTGGTGGGTCCGTGGTGGGTCGGTGTTGAGAAGGATGTGTACGTACATGGCTAGATCGCGGGGCATTTGAATATTTAGCTTTATAGTGAGACTGACCGTAGATGAATAAAAATGTTGGTGATATAAATGGAAAAGGTTGTCTTGAAGGTTGGTTACCGAATGAGTTGGGGGACAGCGACCAATTTAAAGAGGAGATTTCTGGGGCTCTGGCGGTGAGTTGGAAGTTAAACGAGTGTGCGAATGTGAGTGTGCGAATGTGAGTCTGTGTGCGGGAGGGGGGGGGCTAGAATATGTCAGATAGAATGCTTACCATAGAATGAGTGAAGGTTTTAAGATGGATTTTTTTTTATATTTTTTTTTTTAGCTTAGGAGCGAAGTAAAACTAAAATGACCAAACATATGTAGGCCAACAAAAGACATGTAGATGTATCCGGTATCACGAGATATTCATCAGATAACACACACACACAGCACATTCATCCCTGGAATACGTGAACATGTACAATTTCCTCTTACCAGCGTTGGGGATTGCTGGTTTAACTTAACAGATTAAAATTCTGCTTTTAATTCTTCATTATATACACTTCAAGCATTACACAGTTGATTGAATTTATCGTTTTATCGTTTTAAATTTATCGTTTACAAAAAAACAACAAAAAAAAAAAAAAAACAACACAAGAAGCAATAATCGTTTTCAAAACGAATACTTAGAAATCGGTTACCGTTTAACGTCACTGTTTGAAACTTCAGAAGGGGGTCAAGTTTGTTAAATTGTCTTTTTGTTAACAATAGTGATGATAATAATGCTTATATCGTGATGTTGTCATTTCGATTTATCTTTAATGGAAGGAGACGGGATGCAAAGTTAAAGCGTGTGGTATACTTTTGACTACAATTGTCCATCAGTTATTGTGGAGTTTGTGTGTGTGTGTTTGTGAATTTATGATGAGGTCAGTGGAAACAAATTGAAACTTGTCCCTCGGACTTGTTGAGATTTGAATAGAGGGCAAAGTTAGAGAGACATTGATTTAAACAGTCTTTTTTCAACGTCAAGACGGATACACGATAGAGAAGACATCTGCTCTATAGCGAATAAAGTAGGTCATGTGTTTGCTGACAAAAGAACGAGCCGTATAGCCAGGGCTCAACATTCGCGCCCCTTGGTGTCGGCAACAATGCGGGTAGACAAAACGTCTACGGCGGCTCCGCCCTGACGCCACTACGCCCCCCCCCCCCGATGAAAATGAACGCCCGGTGTCAGCCACCGCTAATAGGAGCACTGACCTTTACGGGCCCGAGGATACAGTGAGTGACGTTAGCCTCGACCGGCCCCCGGTCATTGTAACATTGACCTCACAACAACAGTCTGGTAATGGTGAGAAGATGAGGTCGGAGTAAGTAGGTCACGACCTTGAATTCTTGTTGGGGCTAACCGAGGTGGTCACACGTACGTCCCATTTTTTGTTAGATTCTGTCAACCCCCTTTTTACCTTAAGATTTTTTTTTAAACCCACACAAGTGCTAAGTTATTGAGGAGACGCATTTGTACATTTCTTTAAAAGCCTTACTTTTATACTCCCCCCCCCCCTAACCCGATAAAATATTGTACACCTATTTTTTTAGATTCTTTCAACCACCTTTTTACCTTAAGATTTTTTTTTAAACCCACACAAGTGCTTAGTTATTGAGGAGACGCATTTGTACATTTCTTTAAAAGCCTTACTTTTATACTCCCCCCCCCCCTAACCCGATAAAATATTGTACACCTACATTTATAATAAGGTAATTTGTAGAGTATTTATTATCTGGACTCTTGCTTCAATATATCAGCTATAGTATATGAATTTACTGAATTTTTATGAATAGATGGGTGTAGAATCCATGCCCCGCAGTAGTTTGGGTGTAGAGTCTCTGCCCAGCGGTATGATGGGTGTAGAGTCTCTGCCCAGCGGTATGATGGGTGTAAAGTCTCTGCCCAGCGGTATGATGGGTGTAGAGTTTCTCCCAGCCCAGCAGTATGATGGGTGTAGATTCTCTGCCCTGTAGTATAGTAGAGTCTCTGCCCAGCGGTATTTTGGGTGTAGAGTATCTGCCCAGCGGTATGATGGGTGTAGAATCTCTGCTCCGTAGTATAGTAGAGTCTCTGCCTAGCGGTATGTTGGGTGTAGAGTCCTAGAAACTCTCAGTCCTATTCGATGCAGGTCCACAGTTTGGTAGGCGCATGTCTAGCATTGGGAGGAATCAGGCCTAGGGCATTGTTCTCAAAGCCGCTGTTAATGTGAGATTGTTCCTGGCTATACGACAACCAGGCTATAGGGCAATACGCCAACCAGGCAATAGGGCAATACGATAACCAGGCCAAATGACAACCGGGCTTTATGACATCTAGGCTGTGAGTGAAATATGTAAAAAGGAGAGAGACAACTTTCCTAACAGTCATAAGCTGACATGTCCCCTTTAAAGTCATAAGCTGACATGTCCCCCTTAAACAACAACGAATTCAGCTAGTGGCATTAAAAAAGGTGGAGGGGGGCATAAGCTGACATGTCCCTCCATAAACAACGAATTCAGATCGATCGGATCGATGCATTGAAGGGGGCACGAGCTAGTACATAAACTTCAATGTACCGGTGCAGTTAGCGCCGACGTTGGGGCCACTAGGTACAGTCAACATAGGGACACTTAGCTGTCTATTCATTGTCAATAGATTGTAATTGTGGGCTAAAAGTAAAAGGATTGTACATTTAGTTCGATGACAGTAATAAAGACGCGGAATAAAACCTGGAAACCCAACACCCCTTCCATGCAGGCAATACTTTTATTTAAAAATAATTAAACAACCCTTAAATATAAATTTTTTTTTTTTTTTTTTTTTTTTTTTTTTTTTTATATATATGTAATTGAACGAGATTAATTATTTATGTGACTGTATCAAATTGTTTTTGATATGAGAATGGTTTTTATCATTAGTGAGTGCAAAAAAACCTAACAGGCTTAAGATATATTTAAACTCAAATACGTCACAAACACAAAGCAGATAGCAACAGCTATACAATTAATCTACGCACCAAAACACCAACCATTTGAACAAATCCTATTTCATTTTCATCTTCCCCTTCAAAAACAGGAAAAACTTATAATTTTTTCAAAAGTTGAGGATGTGCCTGAAAATTTAATAGAATGTTTTATCATCCGCAACGAGTCTATGTGCGAAGTTTCAGTTCGATAGGATGACGGGAAGTGGGTCAATTAGCCGTCCGAAGATTATGCCACAAGGGATTTTTTTAAAAGCCAGAATTGACAAACCACTTCTTGAGCCGTCCGGCCACGATATATCCATGTCCTACTCTAAGGCCTTCGTGCATATCCAACTGTCATAAATGGACACTCTAGATTATTGTGGTATAACAGCTTTTCAAATTACATTAGATATCATTTCCCTTTCCTTCCTCTACACCAGCAGTTCTAAACCTGTGGATCGTGACCCCTTAGAGTGTCGAACGACTCTTACACAGGAATCGACACTGACCATCGGAAAACACAAATTAATGAAGTAGCAACGAAAATATCTTCATGGTTGGGGGTCAACACCACGTGATGAACCGTAATATAGGGTCGCGGCATTAGGAAGGTTGAGAAACACTGCTCTTCACTGTATTTCATCGTAATGTAGCCTGGAATCATAACCAAATATTAAATGGTTAAAAAAAAAAAGCAACAACCAATGTTTACCAAACCGGTATTCAAACAGTGTCCTTTTTTTTTCTCGTTAGCCCGCCATTCTTCTCAAATAAACAAAACAGTAACTGGATTAGGTCGACGTGAACTTGGCACGCGCATGTCTCACCCTTGTAAGCGAAATGTTACCAGCGGTCCTCAAATACTTATCAAGGGGTGGAATCAGGTCGGAAAGATATAGATTTTGATAAAATTTATTTGAGACGTGGCGTCTATTTCGTTTTCCACGGCAGCAGCGATGCCACTTATATATGGAACACCCTCTCGGTCAGGGGTTCTTAAACTTGGGATGCGAAAGTCAGTGCCCGCAGGTCCGGGAAGATTCATCAATTTAAAAAATAAAAATAAAAAATTGCTGTTATTGCTAGCTTTTGTTGAATTAAATGTGTTGTGGATAAAAAATTATTTAAGAATCTGTAATTAAGAAAGGCAATTGTTTACACTTTGTCATAGGCTCAAAACATATTATGGTCCACGACTCATCACCGATAGTCGTCCGCCAGAATAAGATTAAGCCACACAGTGCTCCCGTCGTAATCGAAGGCGACAGGATTGAAACGATCCTTTCAACATCGAGCGTCTCCTGCCAGCCCTTAAACAATATCTGGCCAGCCACTAAACCTATCTGGCCAGCCACTAAACCTATCTGATCAGCCACTAAACCTATCTGGCCGGCCAGTAACCCTATCTGGCGTGCCACTAAACCTATCAAATTAGTTACTAAACCTATCTGGCCAGCCACTAAACCTACCTGGCATCTGGCCAGCCACTAAACCTATCTGCCAGCCACTAAACCTATCTGCCATTTAGCCAGCCACTAAACCTATCTGATCAGCCACTAAACCTATCTGGCCGGCCAGTAACCCTATCTGGCGTGCCACTAAACCTATCAGATTAGTTACTAAACCTATCTGGCCAGCCACTAAACCTATCTGGCATCTAGCCAGCCACTAAACCTACCTGGCCAGCCGCTCCTATCTGGCCAGTCACTAAACCTATCTGGCCAGCCCTTAAACCTCAAGGATAAAAAAATAAGAAGCTGACGCAGTTGCACTTGACTCAGGAGGTATCGTGCACCACTCTCCCCCCCCCTCCCGCCCGGCACTTCAATTTAAAAAAAAAATAGAGAGAAAATAATAAAATTAATTTAAAAAAATACAATAAATAATTATTATTATTTTTTTTTTTAATTAAAAATATTCAATGCAGAACCGAGATTACGAGATTAAAGATTTGTTGTGCATAGATTAATGTCAAGGTCACCGCGACGTTCCTCAAATATTTAAATGAAAGGATGTGCTAAAAAACAAAACAAAAAATTTAAAAAAAAATGAGAAAGAACGCTGTGTTCCATTACGATGAGAGCTACTTTATGATAGATGCTAATGTTTGCACGAATAAAGTTGTCATTATATGTCATTGCGTATATTAAAGAAGTTTTATGTTCGTTAAAACCATTGTACGCAATCTACTGACGAAACCATCAAGGTGTTGATAGACACCACCAACAAGCGTCTTCTCATGATAAATTTACATGATATGTCATCTATTGAGAGTCATCGTCATACAATTTCAGCTGATGTCAAAAAACATTCCCGCAATTAAATGTAGTAAAAAAAAAAAAAAAGACAAAAATATTTTAAAATGGAGACCTCCATGTTTATTTATATCGTTCAAAACTCAAGGTCATCTCCAGCTAAACTTTAAATGAAACTGCCGTCTACCCTCTCGACCTGGGAAGCATGTCACGCACGTGATCGCCGAGTGTATCGAACATAAGCCTCACCAATCGATGGGCACCGTGGGAGGTCACGCACCTGGTCAAATTTCAGCCCGCGTCAATGTGAGCAACGTTATGGCTTACATTGGGCAATACCTGCAGTCCGCATGGTCGCGTAGTGGTGGACCACCTGCTCCGAAGTGGGTGTTGAAATCGTGACCCCCTTATGTCATAAGTCATGCTGTATAAAAATCAGCTAAAAAAATTAATGAAACCAATATTTCAAATACGGGACTTGTATATAAATTTGTAGAAACATAGATTCAACACAAGTGTTTTCATCCCATGAATCTAATGTTTACAAAAAAAAAAAAAAGAATGATACTGTTGGAAGTGACCCACATTCCTCCTGAAATGTCAGCTTTGGATTTCAATTCAGAAATTTGTTTAAAAAAAAAAAAAGAAACTACAAAAATGCTGAGTCTCCTAACCAACATGATATTTTATATATTTTTTTTTATAGTGTTCATCCTAGTGCTCTAGGAGCACCTACATTTCAATGACCTCATTGTTTGAAATATTTATTTTTCTTTACAAAAAAATTTTAAAAAAGAAGAAGAAGAAAAGACAAAAGAAATTAGGTTTTTAGAATCCAATTGTGTCTATCAATAAGTCCTCTTATCATTTTAGTGAGGGATTCACCACTAGGCTGAATGTAAGCCCGCAACATTTTATTTTTTTTAAAATCTTCCAACACGCATTTTACGTATTAAATAATTGAAAATAAAGAACAAAACAGAAAAAAAAAGTTGTTAAAAAATGAAAAGAAAAAAAAAAAGAAAAGGGTTTTCGATAACAGGTAGATCGATTTTCAACTCCCACGTATCCCACAATCTGTTACCAGTACTCATTCACTTTGTTTCTCTAGAAGGTGGTGGGGGTGGTATTTTGGAAAGGCGGGGGGGGGGGGGGATGGTTACTTGGTAAGACCCCCCCCCCCCCCCCCCCCAGGGGTACTCAAACTGGTGGTCTCGTCATCGGCCCGCGAGTGGGCACAGTCGACCAATCGCCACCGGTCAAAATTTACGAAAGTTTGAAAAATAACAAAACGCTTAAACCTGGCACCGGGTCAAGCTGCAAGGTCAGGGATTTCTGACCGGTCCGTTACACTGAAATGAGGCAGATGATCTCAAGTAAATCAAAAAAATTATACTCAATTTTATTGTTATTTATTGGTCATTTAATAGCAGATACATAATACACAAGACTACACACGAAGGAGGCTACGGACATCGATCCATGGAACGAGTTCAGTGATCCTTTCGTGGTTAAAAGAGGCCCCACAAAAGTAATCTCATTCAATTAATTAAAAGATTTCATTTAATCAGGAGCTGAGGAATTTATTAAATAATGAAAAAGCAAAACTATTGAGCAAAGAAAAAGTACCTGGGTTGGCCAACCTTTGCAGACCATATGAATGGCCAGGGTTGGCCACCTTCACGGACCATGTGGATGGCCAGGGTTGATCAACCTTCACGAACCCTGTGGATGGCAAGTTAACTTTTTCGCGGGCAGCATGACAGAATAAAAGGCAAAATTTAAAACAAAAACCAATAAACAAATAAATAATAAATAAATAAATAAAACTATTAACAACAACATCCTGTGGTAGTTATTCTTATTTCCGTTGCTATGTTTAAAAAAAAAAAAAGTAAATTTAATGTAAGCTGAGTGAATGAATAAGTGTATTTGTGAAAACAAAACTCAGAATGTGGAGGGCCAAAAAATCACGCGGTCCTCATGTTGGCCACGGCTGGCGGGGGTGTAAAAGATGAAGATTCAGTCGTATAGCTGAAGATTCAATTGTTTACATGATGCAACGATTGGTGGTTAGATGGATGGATGGGTGGATGGATGGATGTGTGGGTGGATTGATGGATGGATGAGTTGATGGAATGATGGATCGATGTGTGGATGGATAGATGAATGCAGGGTGGAAGGTGAGATATATTTAATAGTAGATGGACAAGAGTTGACAATGATGACTATATGGATAACTTGATGGATGAAAGGGACTAATGGATGAGTACAGGAGTGTCTACATAGGGGAGAGGTTTCCGGGGGGGGGGGAATTAGTTGCTTCCTATCTGAGTTGGGTGGGGGAGGAGGAGCCAAATTTCTGTATTACTAACATTCCTATAGAACTCCTGAATTAAACATCAGTGCCATGACTGGCATGTCCCACACACAAAAAATTTACCAAGTTCAAGGTGGGGGGGGGGGGGGGGAGGGGTGTTGGGGGGTGCGCCCCCCCTGGGAGAGGAGTTTGGGGTTGGCCTCCATCCCTCGGGTTGGGGGGGGGGGTGGATATGAAGTTGTTCACAAACAGGTTTGCGGTGTGTGTGCGTGCGTGTGTGTGTGTGGATGTGATGCCTTTTATTTATTATTGAATTTATCTCCAAAGGTCATAGTGACCTCTGGTGTTATTTGCTCAATGAAGTAAGATACATATAAGGAGGAGAGGGTGGGACGGTAGTGACTGTCTGGTAGGGGGAAACTAGTCCAAAAATAATTGAGCTGTTGAACGGTAATTGCACAAGTTTCTTTACGCTAGGATGACCAAACGTCCCGTTTTTTTCACGATCGTACCCGGTGTCCCGAAAAAGTCTCCCGGGACGCCAAAATGTCCCGTTTCTAAAATCAAACACTTTTTTCACATATTATCTAAGAATTAGGTTTTAACAATGGCTGGGACTACAGCTAAATAATCATCAATTTAAATCCTAGAGAAATGTAATTTGTTGTGTTTATTATGTTGTAAAAAATGTATAAATAAATAAGTATTCAATGCAAAATTATTGTTTTCGTTTATGATTTGCCTCAGAGTTTAAATTAAATTAAAAAAAGGGAAGTTAATTTAAAAAGATTTCTAGGCCTCAACACAGTTCAAAAGAGCAGATTTCAATAAACTGTTTCCAGCGAAGGGCCCCGGACCCCTCTTTAGCCGGAGGGTACGCCCCCCCTCCCCCCGTCCAACCCAACCCTCATTGGGTGTGTCCCGTTTTTTCCAGTTCATGCTTTGGTCACCCTACTTTAAGCGTTATAAAAAAAAAAAAACTTAGCTTTTCTTGTGTGTGTTTGTGTGTGTGTCTGTGACATGTTGTTCTTTGCACGTGGAGATGACCAAGGCTAAGTTATTCAACGGTGAGTACGCAGGTGGCTCGCCCAGTCCAATGTGTGCCTAGAAAGCTTTCCCGCAATTAGGACACACGTGTTTATGGGGTCATAGTTCGATTGGGATCTATTCCTTTTTCAATTTTTTATTCTGTTTTTTAATGGCTGGGCGCTTTCTTTGGGAGGGAGCGGTGCGTTTTACTCTCTGTAGATTGTGCTTTAACAGTGAGTCTGCCACGCCAGATAGTACAATCCATAGCAAGTGTTTCCCATTATGTCAGGTCAATGTCCATGGATTTAAGTAAAGCTTTTTAGGCAGACATTTGAAGCGTTGTCTCTGCGCACCAGCTGAGCGTTTCCCACTTGGAGAGTTCACCGGACAATAGTAGCCTATGTGAAATACATATGACATCAATGGCAAGCTAAGACGACTCATTTGGCATGCGTAAAAAATTTACATCGGATGTTACTCATGAGAAACTAACTAAATCTGCTACACAGTATTTTATAGCTCCATATCATAGAGTAGTGAAAGTGACCCATTTTTTTTTATATATATATATTTTTTTACATTTACAAAAATTCAAACATGTTACAGTTACGAGTTGATTTTGTAGGAGGGACATAATTTTATAATAATATTTAACCTATTAGGATTAAAATTAAAATAATTATTTCACACAATAACTGTACAGTGAGTTGAACCTTCTTACCCACCAAGCCTAAAGACCATACTTCAACTTTGCAATGGTGCCCGCGTCAGAATTACGTACTTAGGTGGCGCTTTGCATGACATTGCTTTCTATATCACAAATGATAGTTTTCAAGGTATGTATAGCATGGCTGCAAAGGTTACCGCAAATTCGATCGAAAGCGACGAAATTTCTTTCGATCACATTTCAGGATACGATACATCCATGGCTGGAAAGGATGTGTTCAGGCACGCAAAATAAAAATTCCTAGAAGTTCGAACAAATTGGGATTCTTATAAAGTGCGTTCCTTGAATGAATGTTTTGTCAAGTACCTTCAGTTTCTTTAGAACCACACCCAGACCATTGTCTGTCAGGTTATTTGTAGAGTTTACTTAGAATCATCTAGAATTAATGCAAATGTCTCACTATTTTAATAAGTTTGATATTTCGATATTTCCAAAGAGGCATGAAAATTCAGAAGGTTTGAAAAAAAGGTTTATTTAAAAAAAGGTTTATTTGAAAAAAGGAGGTAGATTATGACAAAGTATGGGAACCTCTGACAATAATGAATCAACAAAACAACGATAGTGTCGGCAAGAAACCTGCTTCAGCGAACAAACAACAGTTAAAACAAAATAAAATAAAAATAGCCCTTAGCTACAATGTAGTATCCGAGAGGACAGCAAGAGGACAGTAGATAACTGTGGTTGAATATAGGGATGATGGAGTAAAGAGAGGTTCTCACGTGATGTAAAATCAAGAAAACGCTTACGCCGCCCCCCCCCCCCCCCAAAAAAAAAATTCATACGTTGAATAGAAAAATTCCGTTAACCAATAATTTTAATTATTCTTAAAGTTCGTTTAAAGGTTCCAGCCCCCCCCCCCCCAACTGAGCAAGATTAGGGTAAAATATTGTGTACATGTAAATTTGTATGGTTCGAACTTCTATAACACCCATTTACTTATTTGTAATAGAAAGCAACATTTAGAGGGAAAATTGAGATAAGTAATAAGATTTTAATTCAAATCAATTCTACTCGAAATCTGCTGATTGATTATTGATATAATGACATTCATTACTAGATCATAGTTATAATCAAATGTTAAAAGTTAAATTACTTTTAAAAACAGGCAACTGGCGCAGCTTAGGTTAAGTAGGGTGACACTAATGATAAATGTTTTAGAACCGCTGGTACAGTTTCAAACGATGTCCTCAAGCCGACACAGCACAAAATAGACACTGATTGAACCCAACAGATGCATTAGTCAGAGTGCAAACATTGCACAACCCACAAGCCGAGGAAGTGTGTTGACCTGGGCAATCCTTGACCTCGAGTTCCAGCAATTAACCTTATTTTTGAGAGGGATGGGTCCGAGGTTATTGAACGCTGAACAAATCAAGTCCAAAAAGATTATAGGACGCACGTGTTCTATTTTTGACACCGGAACACCTGCGGCGATATTTGTAGTGAGTTTTCTGATTTCTAAGACACGCCTTTTGTCGCCTGACTAGCAAACGAATGGTTTAAAATTGAGAAACCATGTGTGCATCTATGTTTGTGTGTGTGTGTGCGGGGGGGGGGGGTTACCATGCAATTATCTTCATTATATTTTATTTATCTTTTTTTTTATTATTTTGGGGGAGGGGGTTGGGAGGCATACTTAAAATTTATAAAAAAATTGAATTACATTTTTTGGGGGGGGGGGGTTACCATGCAATTATCTTCATTATATTTTATTTATCTATTTATTTATTATTTTGGGGGAGGGGGTTGGGAGGCATACTTAAAATTTATAAAAAAATTGAATTACATTTTTGCATTGTTTGATAGACTACTGATGGCATTCTTTGATAGGAATATGATTCGACACCAGAGCACATGAATTAGTGCTGTCCAGGTGGCAAACTAAGGTGGGGGGGGGGGTACTTGCTATTCAAAGTACCAACTATCCTGCACCCCCACGCCTCCTAAAAAAAATTAATAAATGAAATTAAATAAAAATAAAAAACATGTATGCTATAGAAATGAGTTTGGAAATTATGATACCACTGAAATTAACTAGCAGCAGAGGCGTCTACACAGGTGAGGAAGTGGAGATAGATCCCCCTAACTAGCAACGATGGAAAACGGCTTCTAAGGATTTAAAATAAATTTTATTTTTCTTGGGTAGATGAAAATAAAAAATAATATTTGTTTAAAAAAGATCTAACCTATTGCGAGTATTGATTATCGACCATTTGTCACAAGTCACCCGGTCTATTCGTTTCAACCTGCACTCCCATCACATTACGAGCCGGCCACCGAGAGCGCGATGACATGGACGTACCACAGAGCTTCCAGAGGTCTCCGCCGCCCCCCTCCCCACCCAGCTCCGTGCATTTCCCAATCAGCCCCGACTTGACCCAAGCAGTTGCGTGATTGTAACACTGTGCATCTGATTGGCTTGAATCTGAGCCAGACAAAATATGCTCTCGTTTCATTGCTTTGATTCATCTTCTTTTTTTTTTTTCTTTTTTTTTTCCTTCTTTCCCCTCGCTGGTCATCTCTTTCCTTTTCTTCTTTATGTTGTATTAGAAAAAGGCGAAGTGTTGTGTTTTGGTAACATTGTCTTTTTTCGTTTTCTTGCTTTGATTCATCTTCTTTTTTTTTTTTCTTTTTTTTTTCCTTCTTTCACCTCGCTGGTCATCTCTTTCCTTTTCTTCTTTATGTTGTATTAGAAAAAGGCGAAGTGTTGTGTTTTGGTAACATTGTCTATTCTAGGTCAGTGGTTCTTATGTTTTGTCCATCTGTATTCGGAGTTAGAATCTGCCTGAAGTTCATATGTCCTTGCATTCTTAAATGGGCTGAAATCGGGACAAATATCACAAGGGCCATACCTGGGGACAACACAAACACACACACACAACACACACACACACAAAGCCCTCTGGTGCAAAGTAAAAAAGGGTGTAGTGGAACTTATCAGGGTTTGCTTTTGTTTAATTGCACATTTCAAAATAATTTAAATTTAATTTTTTTTTTTAAAGTATTATGGGACTAATATTGGTATACGTTTCTTAAAATAGCATATTACGTCATGAAGAGAGGTATTAAGTTTATTTGTTCCCGTACTGTTTCGGCTTTACTGTTAAACATGGATCCGTCCTACCTATACCAATCATAGAGATTCATGTACTTGAAAATACCGCACACAGCTTGGATGGAGTTGCTGGAAAGGCGAGCTCTGTTGATTGGCTGCCTGATTGATAAGGAGACTTAGAGCAGACGATGAAATAGAGAAGGCAGTGATAGAAAGAACGAAATGACAGCACAGGCAGATGACTGTGTGACTGACATGAACAACACTGCCGTTCACATGTGTGAAATTAATTTAATGGTTGTGGTTGTTGTGCTGGGCTAATTAATCGAAATGATTGTTTTGTGACAATCACGGATTAAAGGAATGGCAATCACACTGCCTCGAATTTATTACACTTGGTGCTGTTGTCCATTTTGATTCGTCGGGGAATTTCAGTTAAGACAACTTTAAAGAAAGGCGACGCTAGTGAGGGAAAGGCAGTGTCAGTGAGGGAAAGGCAGCGTCAGTGAGGGTCAGGCAGCGTTAGTGAGGGTAAGGCAGCGTCAGTGAGGGAAAGGCAGCGTTAGTGATGAAAACAATTTCTTTGGGATTATAATTTCGACAATTTCAGTAATATATTTAGAAATTGTACCTGGTACAGTTTGGTTAGATATTAAGAAATTGTACTGGTAAAATTTTGGTGAAACATTTAGAAAAAAATAACTAGTGCAGTTTGGTTAGATCGTAATTGCAAGTTATGTTCCATAAAAGTTCGGGTATATAATGTTGCACTTCGACGAACTGAAGAATCTTTCAGGAGCACTTTAACGCAGATTGAAGGAGACGTGTACCAGAAAAAAAAAATCTCAAACGACTTGGCCCTTTCAGAAAAAAATCGGACAAATTTATTTTTTTAAAAAACAAACTAATTCTGAAAGTTCATTTCATATTTATATGTAACTGGAAAGTTAAGAGGGTAAGGAACATAAATCTTACGCTTTTTTTAGGGGGGTGGGGGTGGGTGTGGGAGTGGGGGGCGTGCCCCCGGACGGGTGTGGTGGTGGCGGATATCCCAATCATAGAAAAAAATCGAACTGCATAGTGTCTCCTTTTTTTTTTTTTTAAAAAAAGTTTGAAGTTGCTGAATATGGGAAAAGTCAAAGTGACCCTGGCTGGGGAGATGGAGGGGAGAGATCAAAGTCAGCGGGGTTTTATTTCTCTTACAAGCGAGACAAGCCAGATGATTGGCGCCTCCTCAAGAATTCAATTTAAGATTAAGAAGAATTTCAGTGCTAAGAGGAAACGAGGAAAAAATAAAGGGTTTCATTAAAAATTACATTTCAACGGGCATTGACCCTTTTAATAAAACTGACCTAGTTATAGGATGGTACGAGATGACAATAAATGTAACCCATGAAATGTTCATGGGGGGGGGGGGGGTGAGGTGGGGGTCGGGGAAGTGACGGGGGAGGGGGCATGACCAGGGGAAGGGGGGCGTGACCGGGGGACGGGGAGTGACCGGGGAGGGGTGGTTGTAGAGGTTTAAGGGAGCCTGTGCTATTTTTAGAAGGACTTCATTAAAAATAAACTTGGACTTTAAAAGTATGTCTTTATAATGGCAGTTGCCTTGTGGTTGCATAGCGTAAGGGTCGATGTGCGGCCTACATATAACAGTGGTCTTCACGTCCATATAAGTGAATGGAGAGTGTTTGAGAGTATGGAACGTTAATCTAAAGATGGGTCTTGGGGTGGAGGGCTAGCCTGACAGACACAATACCACTAAGACACTTTTCAGGTGAGTCGGGGTGGAAGTAGAGGGGGGTGGGGGTTATATCCCGGCAGACGCAATACTACTGAGACACGTTGAGGTGATTAAGGTTGGAAGGAAAAGAGATGTGTGTGGGGGGGGGGGGGGGGAAATGGGGGGGGGGGGGGGGGAATTTATTTGAAANTGGGGGGGGGGGGGGGTGGAAAATAGTGTGGGGTGGAGGGTAATTTAATTGAAAACGTAAGGCATTTAAGTACAATTTTCTTAAAGGTCAGATCGTGTCTCTGGAGTGACCATTGGCATAGCGGTCTGACTAGCGTCTTCTTTCTAACATTCGCCGTGAGCATTATCGCTATGATATAAATTCATCATTTATATAAATAAATAAAAATCATACATAAAATCTGGTTTGTGTTATGATGGTCATTTCTGTTTACGGTATATCCTTCTACTCGGTAGTTGTTAATATTTGTATTTTTGATTTGGAGTGGGGTAGTGGGGAACTGGAGGGAGGGGTAATAGAAGGGTTGGGACATTTCTTTACCCTCTATCCCCCACTCTAAAAAAAACTTATCTTTATTATATGATTAAGATTAGGGCGAAGTAGACTGTTTTTATGATTATCCTCCCCCCTTCCCAACACATTTTCCCCTAAAAAATAAAATAAGATAACATTTTTTAAATTAATTAATTAATAACAAAAGAAAACACACACTATTACAGCTGTTTCATCCTGTTCCTTTAGTCTACTGGGTAAACCGGTGAAGTGGGAATTACAGACGCATAAGTTTTGCACGGGTTCAAATGTATATGCCCCCCCCCCCAATAAGTTTCCAAGATTTTAACTGTGTGTGATCTTTTAAAAATATTACATAATATGATGCTTCCCGTGGTCGATTACTTGATCAAAAACATCCATTATATCGAAGGTGACAAATAACTATGTGTCTGGAATATTCACCAAGTCCGCTCGCACCCAATACACTTAAACTTTAAAGGCTGTGTCCTTCACTACCAGTTCGTAGAGGAAGATTAAACGGCTGTCCGAAATTTAGGACACACATTATTTAAACTATCCTTAAAAATTACGAGTTATCTTTGGGTGCGTTCTAAACGTTTTATAAATGCAATAATTTGCGAATATTGACTGTCCCATTATTGGCGATATTTGATAAGTTGTTGTGCTAATTAGTGTCCAGAGACGCTGGAAATGTTTGGCAGCAGTGAACTCATGTTTGCATTAGTTGTCTTGTAGCTTGTATTTTTTTTTTTTTTAAACAAAGTCCAAAGAGTGGTTCTAAAGAAACTAATCTTGTGATTTATGGTTGCCTTGGCAACGTTTCTAGTTGAGAATTGATTTTTTTTTATTTTTATTAATATTTTTTTTTTTTTTTTTTATTTTTTTTAANCTAATTGTAACGAGTCAAAGATTGCTGTTTGACATTCAAAAAAAAAAAAATGTGTATAAAGAATGCATCTGGTTTGTTACTCACACAAGACGCGGGTCACTTTTTGTAGGTAGCACTCACGGGTCAGTGCTATATTCATCGAGTCATGTCATCTCAAGTCTGGATTCTTTGTGTCACGTGAGATTTTTAGAGTTTTAGAGTCATAGGCGGGCGTAGTAAAGCGTGAGTCACAGGATAAAAAAAAAAAAAAACTATTTAGAAAAAGCCGGTAGTGTCGTTAAAAATATATTTGCTTTTAAATTTTAAAAAGAAATTTAAAAAAACGCAACTCCTCTGCTAACTCTTTACCAATTTGAGAACCCCGCCATCATTATTAGACTGGAAATATTGAATCAAGAGTTCGATGAAGCCGTATGCGTCCACCCACTGAGTGATCGCGTTTTGTTTTGTTTGTTTTTTTGTTGGGGGTGATTTTTTTTTTAACGTAACCGCACAAGGTCACCAGAAAGTCGTCTGCCAAAGTCGGCGGTGACGTCAGCACGAGTTCCAGACAGTTCTATATCAAGCGCTGATATAAGCTACGTGGTTAGCATTGATCAGTTCCTGGTCGCGCGTGCCGGCTGGTTTAGGATTGAAAGACCCGAGGAAAGGAAGAAGTGGGCAGCTATATAAATATTTATATTTTGTCCGAGAACAATGGGTAATGGGTAAATATATAAATATTTATATCTTCCCAAGCGAGTGAGCTCTGTCACTTTTTCATTCGACTCGACCTTTTCAGAAATGAAAATGAATGATAAACTACTTGAAATGAAATGGCCTTGAGGGACGGGAGACGCGTGGGGGGTGGTGGGGCTTCAAATTCTGGTATTTGAATCTCGTTTACCGGGTCGGTGTTCAACGTACCTGTTGAGGGAGAAGGGATCGAGTCCGTTGGACAAGGCTGAAATATCATTTGGGCGAAATATGGGACATCTTTAATTAATTTATATTCCCGTTAAAGAAATATATCAAAATCTCCCATGACGTAGTCGTGACCATATGGCTATCACTTCCGTCCTAACCCCACTCCGCCCTACCCACACTTCTTGTTTGTTTTTGCCAGCATTCTTTTTTTCTTTCTTTTTTTTGTTATTTTTGTTTTTTGTTGTTAAAAGGTTCACTTAGAATGTATCTCAGAGTTCGGAAGCTGATGAAATATTCACTGGTTACTTTGTAAGTTAACTTAACAGTATCAACCAACAGTTGATTTTACGAGCTAATCAGATCTTAAATATCCATGGTTACGCCACACCCAGACTGAGACGAGCGTAATTTATGGACACACTATATTTAACAATGTTAATAATTTTTTTGTTTCGTTTTTTGTTACCTTTTATTTTGACATTATTTTGTTTTCTACAAGGAAGTGGTATAACTATCAATGTCCTTCTTTACAAACTGAGTTGTTTTCTATAACTTAATCAACTACATCAACGTTTCTCAAACTTTCAAGTTCGGCGGACCGGTGGACACGTTTTGAAATTGCATCAGGGACCGGTGCCAGATTTATTAATTACATTTTTTTTTTAAATTTTAAAAATTTGACCATAAATATACCTGTTGTGCGGACCGGCAACGTAAGAGTTGAGGACAGGCGCCGGTCCGCGGAGCACCATTTGAGAAACCCTGAACTAAATTATCTAGAAATTGCGTGTCAAAATAATTTTCCGTTGACTCACAGGGACAATGGCTAATTCCTAGAAGGGGCAACGACAAGCCGGACGTATAGATCAGCTGTGTAAAAGTGTGACAAGGTCAAATAGCAGGCTTCCGTGCACAACGCAGTCGAAGGTCGCCGTGCTGGGACAACTCCTACGCTAAAGTTACCAGGGTTTGAGTTCCTCAAAGCGGTTACACACCTGAGTCAGGGGTTGCTACAATCTGAGCAATGGCGTCTGATTTTCGATCGCCAATACGCTCACTGAACATATGGGAGCTGACAGTTGTATATTTAGGCAGTTCAAGTTGTGTTTGTCTTTAAAAAGGACCTCAGGTCTCTAGCCTTACACTTGCGCATCTTGGAGATTACGCGCTGTGCTTGAAATGTTATTGACGCTGTGTCCTGAGGAGGTGCAGGGTGTGTGAAATGCGATCAAACTCCACCCACACCCCCCCCCCCCAAAAAAAAAGCCACTTGAGTTTTAAAAGAGATCATTCCTATATACACTGTGTCCGGAAAAAAAAAGGGAGCCATTTGGATGATTGGTCAGTGGAGAGCGCGTCTTGAAGCATGCGTCAAAGCTTTTGGTGGAACACAAAATATAGTTTCATAAAATGTAACATTATGTTAGAATACAAATAAGTTTCGGAATTCAAAAAGATGCTAAATATTTGCCATTCGTTTTCATCATCATAAAAACGATTTCCATTTTTTTCCGGACACAGCGTATTATTATATAAACATTGACTGCCCCTTTCGGGAAGGTCATTTCAGGATTTTTTCACAAGGGGGGGGGGGGGGGGGGGGG